>NW_023612404.1:0-67346 GCF_013339725.1 Rhipicephalus microplus
TACCGGAAACCCACAACCATATCGATGGCGGGAAGTGTTCGGCAAAAGTACGAATTCCGATACACCTATAAAAGACCATTGGTTTTTCGGCGTACATTTTTCCCGCGCTACGGGAGCCATAGAGTTTCATTGTGTGATAAATTTTTCGAACTTACCACGCATAACTTCAACTCGCTGACTACAAGGATAGGTGTCTGATGTTAGTTAAAACTGATAAACATACTTGCATATCTCTTTAACAGGAACGGCCGTTGTACAGAATGTGGAAAAGTACGACATCACCTCCCGGAAGTGGAGCAGGGCGGCCCAGATCAGCGAAAAATGCAGTGCGGCAGCCGCCTGCGTCGTTGAGGACGTCGTCAACCAAGGTAAATGTAACGATTTATAATGGTCAGTGTCGTGGGGCTACATTGAAGATGACTGCATGGTGACGAGTAGCCAAGCAACGGGGTTGGGAAGTTCAAACCTCCCACTTCGTCGAAATTTTTCAATTGACCATTTGCGGGACAACTACTGCACATGAGCAGTAACGGCACAGGTAGCGCCCTCTACAGGCGTTTTGGTTTGGTTGGAAAACATGAGCTTCTCCAGCCACCGGTCATACATTCGTGTGTCGTGTTTGAGCAGCCTTGCTTTCGTAGGCCAATATGCCAGCACACTGTGAGAATTATTTACCGAGACAGAAGCGTGAAGAACTGGGCCTGATAATTCATGTTTACCTACGAGAAAAACCTGCAAAAACTCCTGGGGGCTGTGTGTTATTGATTGTGCCTTCATCCTCGTTCTTTTGAGTTTTCGGTGGTCTTTCTCGCAACTAAACCGTGAAATGAGTGCTAACATTAACAGGCTCTCCTCCTCCTCCGCGAGGCTACGTGCTGAAAAAAGATGCTCACATAACGGTATGCGAAATGTTGGCGGAGGAGGAGCCTTTATTGAAAGAGAGTAATGTGGCACACGCGGCTCGATCGCCCCTGGTACCGAACCAGCGCCGACCGAACATCACATTCTCGCATTTATTTTGTGTACCACGGCAGCGCACGAGTCTCCCGTGTATCAGCATTTCTAATAGACCGCACAATACTGCCGTCAATACGCGAGGATGCACTCTCACGTATCTGTGCCAATCTTGATTGATACAAGGATTGAAGCACGCGTAATTTATTATTTGCAATAGTGTCAGCTGCGTTCGTAGCCTTTTTATGAATAGCAGGAGAAATTGTGTTACGTGAAGAGATTAAATGTAGTGTAATAGGAAATTGCATATTGATTTACATCGTCATTTGACACTTTGGCGATTTTAACTATGTGCACCTATATATGTGTGTACTAGACACGCCTGTAGTATATGCTTTATCTATATATGTAAAAGTATCTTTACCGGTAACGTATTCGCTGTGCGCTCCAACGGCGTGACCTGTAGTAGCTGCACACACTGCCGTTTTCACGCAAACACTGCATCTCACAAACGGTGCGCAAGTCACCTTTCCGGTCCTATAGTTTATTATCAGACGTTTCAAGGGTCACCTTCAAGTGTATAACATAATGTTCTTCCTTGAAGGAACAGGTGATGAGCCTGGCGAACAGTCGATGTAGCGGTGTGCGGCTATCACCTCACTTGCTTTTTGCTCAGGCAGAAACACGAGAAATCCTTGTTTTACACCGTTCATATAAACGTTAACGGGATGTTCTTTTTTCTCCTTTACCGGGTTCTCTCAATATTTCGCACGCGTTTTGTCCCTAAAGCAGCAGAACGGGTGCATCTGAACATCTGCACATTGCCTCGAGCATGTTAGTGGGCGAAGGTGTTTTCCAACCAAAAGCACGAGTGAAGCTTTCCTGTTTACACGACAGGGGGCGCTCGCTTTTCCGCAAACAGTCCTGCGCATGCGTATATATATACATGCACGCATAAAAACGCACGCGTGATGATATATTGAATACGAATGAAACGCCTTTACCTTGCCAATAATCACAGCATATCCACGGAGTGAATGGGGATAGTGGGGCGAAGCTCCTGAGTTACATCAGTAAACCGTGTATCCTTCATACAATTTGCCCTCTTGATCTGCATATAAAGACGTGACCAACGTGGTATATACACAACAAAATGTTTTATTATGCGTATATGGTAGTGAAACGCGGTTTCCGTTCTCCCGTCATTAAAGCTGCTTCGTGGTTAAAACCTTGCAGCAGTGGCCAAAACTGCAGTGGCCAAAGCCCCTATGCTTGAAGCGCGCATCGGCGCCAGTGCCACGACCTCGGGTAGAGTCCGCACTAGAGATCTATCAAACTTTTAAGCAGAAAATTGCCCAGGAAAGGATCTATTATACTCAGGTAGTTCTCTACTGCTTGAGGCCAGGACGGGAGTATTGCGAATCGAGACTTGTCGGGCCAAATACGAAAGGGTAGACACGGCAGGCAGTGCGTGTGGAGAGGAGGAGGAAACTGTCGAACACATGATAATGTTCTGTAAAGGGCTTCACCCTATAGTTCAGGATGATGGCCCAGATGTTTTCAAAGCACTGGTGTTTAGGGACAGTGAGGGCAAATAGACTTTAAGCTGGTAGAATTATATAGAATGAGGTTATCTGATTGGTGGCTAAATTCAAGGCACAAGTGAAAATTAAACCCTTCATTGGAAAGTACGAGTCCTCAACCTCAATATTTAAAATAAATAAAAAGAAATTTAGTTCTTGGTTCACTAATATTACGGCTTGGTGGCGGTAGCCACCACCCGATCTAAAGGGTACAGCCATATCAATTTTTCCAGCGATGACTTAAGGCGCTTGGCTGCAGCATCCCGCGCCCGCGCCGCGTCCGTTTGCAGCCGCTTCTTCCTCAATGACAGTTCGCATCGAAGCGAGCGCCGGGGTAGAAGTGAGGCGCTCCGATGAAACGAGAGCGACGAATCTCCACGCAATGAGATCGAGCACAAATGCACCATCTAGTGGTCTCCTATCACACTAGAGCACACGTCTCAAACGCAGCGGTGTGAAACAAAGTTAATATGCAGACTCTAGAGGAAAAGCTGCCCATAGGGCGGTGCATTAAAACCTATAACAAATCAGGTACCTCCATAATAAATGATACTCGGCTTTCGGGTGATGTACGCTCGCACTTACCTCTGCATGCTGAAATAAACCTTGAATTTTTTTTGTTTCGTTGATCTCTGTTGCATCGCATTAGGAGACGGACACATAAGTCGAGTTGTTGGTTAATGGCAACAAAAAACTCAGACGACGAGGTGCAAGCAAGCCGGCGGAATCGGCCGCACGCCCGCCGCACTGCCCCGCTCACAAAAGTTGATACCGTACAAGAATGGTGGCCCAATCTAGCAAACAAATCTGAAAACAGTTTTTTTTTTTTTGCGTGCAGCAAATTGCATACGTTATTACTTTATCTTGTGTAAAAGTAGCTGATATAAACATCACACGACTTCAGTTTGTCTACAATACGTGTAACATAGTGTTTACGATATGTATGCGAGAATGTGTGTCTTTGAATGATATATTTAGCGCTGTTTTGAAGTATTGTAATGGCAATAATGGCAACGTTTCAAGATGTCAGCGCTTTGGTGCTTATGGCCTTACCGGCCCAGCTTTGCCTCTGGAGTCTCTATATTAACTCTATGGAGTGAACGTGTGCTCTCTGCCCCATCTGTTGAGCAATTAGAGTACTAGAGGAGCGAGCGCCGCAACGCCATCTAGTGAGCACTCCGACTACTAGCGGTGGCTACGACGTGATACGAGACTTACACACACTCTAACGAGATTCGCCCCTGAAAATACTGGCGATGCCCTTGTTCGTCATGTATAACCTAATGTAAGGAAATCTATTGAAAGAACATTGAGAACGGGAGTTTACATTTTTCCCACGGTAACTCCAATTCAACGGGGACAACCTCCAAGCATAACCAATGCAATAGCCATGTGCTTGCGCTAATTGAAAATTTGAGTGAGGTAGCATGAAGTCAATGGTTTATACTTTAGCGCCAGACAAACAGAAACAGGGAGAAAAAGGCGCCAACACATTGTCCCTGTAACCACCCGTTTGGCGGATGCTGACCAGGAGGTTGCGGATTTGATCGTGGCCACGGCGGTTGCGTTTCGGTGGAGGTGAAATGCTAGAGGTTCCCGTGCCATGGGATGTCAGCGCGTGTTACAGAACGCCACGTAGTCGGAAATTCTAAGTTGTTACACTACAGCATACCTCGTAATCGTGTTGTGTTTTTTTTTTTCGGTAAAACCTCATTCATTATTTTTAATCACAGTCACATCTCCGGTACGTGCTGGCTTTATATTTCATAACTTTATGTTCAATAGAAAGTGTCGCTTCTTAGTGTTTGTTTGCCTCTGGTATTCGTCGTTTCAATCAGGGGCTTTATTTTCTACAATAATAAGGAGCGTACATGTGATTAAGGTGGTCGTTAACGGGGCCCTCAAACATTTTTAAGTAACAATGGAATGAATTCACTGGAAGAGCTTATTACCTCACCGTTTTAAATCGGAAAAAATTTAAGAATCCGTTCAGTACGAGAGGAGTTACAAAGATTTGTCACAAGCTGCAATCGCATTCCTCTCTTCTCTCGTCCCGACGAAAGTGCTGAATGCTGAGAAGGGAAGGAAGGCGGGGCCACAGAAAAACGTCACGCAAGCCCGTGACCTTGAGCTCTTTTTTATTTTATTTTCCTACGAATGCGCGGCTTTCTCAGTGTGATCGCTGGCGCACGCGTAGACAAGTAGCGGCCTCCCGCGGTGATCTCCCTAAGGAGTGAGCGTGCTATGTTCAAACCGCCGATGGCTGATAGATGGGCTTGCTACGGGTGATTTTTTGGGTATATTGCGTGATTTGTCGAGAGAAGAGAAAGCAATTAGCGGATTTTGATAATGTATTGTGAATTTTAGGCCACGTGCTGTGCTATAATATTGGCTAGTGTGTCGTTGGAGCCTCTACCACCGACCGGCAGCATTTTCTGACCATGCTCCAAAAGTGTTGCAGGGCCCCTTCAAACATGTGCTCAAATTTCATCGACAGTACTTAAAATATTGCTGTTTCGACGTATAGCTTTCCAGGATTCACATACTTTCTCTTGTTTGTTTGTTTTTTTGCCTTAAGTGCCAACCACTGGCACGCGTATGCTCGCGTCTACGCTCAAAAGCGTCAAATGCGCCTCTCGGCGTCGGCTTCGGAGGGGCATACGCGAGCAGGCGCGAGGGATCAAGCCGGGCTTGATATTTCGCCTCTCGTACGCTACGTCACCACGCGTACAGCGCGCGCAACCAACAACCAGAGGCGGCGCGCCAACCAACCAGAGGCCGCGATGACTCCGAATGCTGTGCCTAATGGCCGCCGCTTCGAAGGCACAGCCGTGTGCTGAAAGCAAGCATGAAAACTACTCCAAACGTTCCTGATTGACCGCTTCGTAATCTAGAACGACAACGAAACGACGAACGACTGCGAGTGCTACCAGCGTGACGCGGTTTTGTGCCGAGTTCGAGCGACGCCGACAAATCCAGCGAATGCCGGCCGGCTATGCTAGCGCCGGTCCCGTGTGCGATCGTCGGCCGAGCGAAAGGAGCATGTCGGTGTTCTTGTGATTTGATCTGTGACTTTCTGTGCTAAAAACGATGTGAACAGACTTCGGAGGTTCGAAGGTTTGAGCGTGAGCCCTCGCCTACCGCGGAGGCAATTCAGATCGGTGTCATCTGCATCCAGCGCAGGCCTCTACCATCTAGTTCGTATGAACCAGCACATGCGAGGCACATCGGCTGAAAAAACTCTACGGTAGTTTCCGTCGCAACATAGACACCATATACGACGACCGAAATATCGCGTAGGTCATACGGAGGAGTTTTTATCTGCACTGTGTTTGTGTTTTTTCAACATCAGTATTCATCATCGCTGAAAGCGAACCTCGCACTAGCCAACACATTTCCGTGATGTGAAAACGTACGTACTTATATAAGTGTATTCGCGAATTGTATGACGCGGAAACATTCGCTGGCTTCGGTGCTAATCGTTTTCGTGTGTTGCCAAGCTAATAACAAGCGTGCGCTGGTTGGTAGCAGTGAGATGCGACTTCGTGTCGGGTACCAGCGACGCTGACACATTGGGCTGTCAGCGGTCTCATTTCCATTCACGTACAAGAGCGTGCGTTGCTGTGGTGATCGAAAAAGAAAGTTGCATGATTAAGTGCTGCTGGTATTGCCTGCTATTTCACTTCTCGCTTCTTCTGCTTCTGTGCCACGCTCAGTAGCACATACGTTGTTTGGAGGCATTCTAACACACACATTCTTAATTTGTAGTTCATTCTGATACTCCTAGCTATTGGCATACAATGGCGCTTCTCCGTCATTTTACAGTTTACTATAACATAACGCGCGTTCTGTTTACAGCTGGACAGATAACTGAAAACCTGTGAGAAGCACCTGATTTGAACATCAGCTGCATGATGACACGGTTGTGGGAAGAGAAGATCACCACATGTATGCACAGAAGAATGAAGGTGCACTAGTATGGTACTGCACTTTGTGTAGAAGAAATGCAAAAAGTACCTCATGTGACTTATGAGTCCTTTCAGAGCTGTGCTTGTATTTATCTGTGCCTCCAGACTGTAATGAGCTGAATATATTCGATGGTTCTGAACATTGAATATTTGTATGTGTTTCCAAGGATCCTTCATTTCTGTTCGGTTTTTTAGTATGTGCATTAACTTGGATTATATATATAGCATTCACTTAAGCATATTCTGTTTAGTTCTGTTGGAAAACTTGCCAAAACTTCTGTACGGTGCTCTGGTGCAATCCTTTGATCATATCTGTCCCATCAGAAATTTTTGGCATGCTTTATTGCATTATAGTCTATTTTGACAATTGATGACATGTGAAAGTCACAGTGCATGGCTGTAATCTCAAAACCAGTGTCTGTCTCATCAAGAAGTGTCATATGCATTTTGTAGATGTTAAAGGATATTTAAACTACCAGCAAAGTGCTGAAGTCTTCAACACAACACTGATCCGCAATCACCACCCAGCTTAGAAGTCATTTGTAGAGCTCTCTAACACGTTCAAATAAAGTTATCAAACACTGGATTGATCTACTTGTTTTGATTCCTAATCCCAGTGTGTCTGACTTTTTGGAGGCACTTGTATTATAATAATTCATATTTCTCTCATTTATTACAGGGGTGCACTCAAGGTAGTGATATTTGTTTACCTTGGCACACTTAATGTGATATTACTGTTTATATCCTTTCATTTTGTATATATGTACGCCACTTTTGCAGTAGCCTCACAGTGAGCAGCTGTATTTGAAAATAAATAAATATACCATACGAAAGTGTTCAACGCTGTGCTCGGTTCCAATCTGGTCGCTAATCTGTTGCATCATGATGTGTCGGGTGTGTTTTATTGCATTGGAGAACATTTTGGCTGCCTTCCATGCAGTGTTCAGTTCCAGTATTATGACTGATATCTGTGACTTCATGAAGAGTTAGACGCGGTTTGTCGTTTTAGAAAACACTTTAACTACTGACAACATCCAGAGTCTTTCCTACAAGGTTCAGTTGCAGCCCTATGGCCAATATCTGTCTTATCATGAAAACTTCAAGTACAGTTAGTTGCATTAGAGCATATTTTGACGACAAAATGCCCAGAGGCATTCTACGTAGTGCTTGGTTCCATTCTTATGAGCAGTACCTGTTGTATCATTAAGAGCCAGATGTGGTTTCTTGCATTACAGGATATTCCAATACGCTTATCATTCAAAGCCCTCTGAACATTGCACAATTACAGCCTCATGACCTAAATCCGTCACATCATGAAGAGTAGGGTGTGAGTTGTTTCGGCTGCAGACAACGTTCACTTCGGCTACAGACAACGTTCAAAAGCCTTCTATACAGGGTTCACTTCCAATATTATGACTGATAACATTGACTTTATGAACAGTTGGGTGTGGTTTGTCATTTTAGAAAATATTTAACTAAAGAGAACGTCCAGAAGTCTTCCATACAGGGTTCCGTTTCAATAATATGACTGATATCTGTGACTTCATGAACAGTTCGGTGTCGATTGTCGTTTTAGAGAATACTTTGACTAAAGATAACATCCAGAGTCTTCCTTACAGGTTTCAGTTCTATAATTATGACCGATATCTGTGACTTCATGAACAATTGGGTGTCGTTTGTCGTTTTAGAGATACTTTGACTAAAGACAACGTCCAGAAGTCTTGCATCAAGGTTTCAGTTCTAATATTATGACCGATATCTGTGACTTCATGAACAGTTGGGTGTCGTCTGTCGTTCTAGAGAATACTTTGACTAAAGACAATGCTCAGAAGTCTTGTATTAAGGTTTAAGTTTTAATATTATGACTGATATTTGTGACTTCATGAACAGTTGAGTGTCGTCTGTGGTTCTAGAGAATACTTTGACTAAAGACAACGTCCAGAAGTCTTGTATTAAGGTTTCAGTTATAATATTATGACCGATATCTGTCACTTCATGAACAGATGGGTGTCGTTTGTCGTTCTGGAGAATACTTTGACTAAAGACAACGTCCAGAAGTCTTGTATTGAGGTTTCAGTTCTAATATTATGACCGATATCTGTCACTTCATGAACAGTTGGTGTCGTCTGTCGTTCTAGAGAATACTTTGACTAAAGAAAACGTCCAGAAATCTTGTATTAAGGTTTCAGTTCTAATATTATGACCCATATTTGTGACTTCATGGACAGTTGGGTGTCCTCTGTCGTTTTAGAGAATACTTAGACTAAAGACGTCTAGAAGTCTTGGATTAAGGTTCAGTTTTAATATCATGACCGATGTTTGTGACTTCATGAACAGTTGGGTGTCGTCTGCCATTCTAGAGAATACTTTGACTAAAGACAACGTCCAGAAGTCTTGCATTAAGGTTTCAGTTCTAATATTATGACCGATATCTGCGACTTCATGAACAGTTGGGTGTCGTTTATCATTTTAGAGAATACTTTGACTAAAGAAAACATCCAGAAGTCATGCATTAAGGTTTCAGTTCTAAACTATGACCGATCTCTGCGACTTCATGGACAGTTGGGTGTCGTCTGTCGTTTTAGAGAATACTTAGACTAAAGACAACGTCTAGAAGTCTTGGATTAAGGTTTCAGTTCTAATATTATGACCGATATCTGTGACTTCATGAACAGTTGGGTGTCGTTTTAGAGAATGCTTTGACTAAGGACAACGCCCAGAAGTCTTCCATACAGGAGTTAATTGCAATATTATGACCGATATCTGTCACATCATGAAGTGTCGGGCACAGTTAGTTGCATTAGAGCACATTTCGACTATGGAAAATGCCCGGAGGCATTCTACGCAGTATTTGGTTCCTATCTTATAGCCAATATCAGTTGTATCAATAAGAACCAGGTGTGCTATGTTGCATTAGAAGATATTTCGAACACACACATCAGCCGAAAGTCTGCTACTCTGGCCTCAATTGTAGTCTTATGACTGACTTAAATCTGTCATCATGAAGTTGCAGGCGTGATTATTAAGCTGACTGATATAAAATATCTTGTGTAAATATACTGAAGGTACCAGCATATGCAAGATATTGTTAGTAACTTTGGTAGTGCAGGTATAGAAACCCCGTGGTTTGTAAACCTGATCAGAAGGGCAGCCACGCCTCATTCACCGCAGAGAGGAGGGGGGAGAGCTCAATGTCAACTCCATATTAACATAATATGGAGGGGTGCTAAGTCAGCCCTGGGGAGGGGCACTGGGGCAAACTTTTGCCCCTCCCCCCCCCCCCCTCCTTAAGGAGAACCCTGC
Organism: Rhipicephalus microplus; assembly: GCF_013339725.1. Lineage (NCBI taxonomy): Eukaryota > Metazoa > Arthropoda > Arachnida > Ixodida > Ixodidae > Rhipicephalus > Rhipicephalus microplus. Next base: position 9,809 of record NW_023612404.1, read on the forward strand.
ACACCCTATGATAGACGTGCAGTATGCTAGACGCGAATGTTCATTCGCGGAGCGGCGCACGCACCGATGTTGATTTCTGGTGCATACCGCTGTAGTTACTTTGGGCATTGAATGTCAATTACTTCTAAATAGTCTAAACTGTGGTGGTTGAAGCACTATCAACTTGTTAACGTGTTCTTATATCCTCTAAAACATACATTCCCGCTCCAGTTGAGAATGTGCCGTTCTGTGTGTTGACCTTGGACAGTTCTAAGCCAAAAGATCAAGCACATTGTGCATCGGCCTTGAACGCGTGGGCGTCAACGCGGTCGACGCGTGCCAGTAGCTGCGCGCCCTTTTCCTCCACAGGCGCGACTAGACGCTTTTGACGCGTAGGCGCGTGCATACGCGTGCCAGTGGTTGGCCTTTATGCCCTGCAGCCGCCTGGATATAGGCATGCGTCGCCAATCGCAAATGCAGAGCTGGATGCCGCGACGCACCTCCGACGCACCCTCCGTGACGCACCCACGGTCCTCCACGGAGAAACGAGGGCCACTTGAGGTCAGCGAGCCACAAGAAAGACTTGCGCAAGTAATCGGGCTAAAGTGCCAACCACTGGCACGCGTTCGCTCGCGTCTACGCGTCAAAAGCGTCAAATGCGCCTCTCGGCGTCGGCTTCGGAGGGGCTACGCGAGCAGGCGCGAGGGATCAAGCCGGGCTTGATATTTCGCCTCGCGTACGCTACGTCACCACGCGTACAGCGGCGCCAACCAACCAAGGCCGCGCGCCAACCAACCAAGGCCGCGATGACTCCGATGCTGTGCCTAATGGCCGCCGCTTCGAAGGCACAGCCGAGCTGAAAGCAAGCATGAAAACTACTCCTAACGTTCCTGAATGACCGCTTCGTATCTAGAATGACAACGAAACGACGAACGACTGCGAGTGCTACCAGCGTGACGCGGTTTCGTGCCGAGTTCGAGCGACGCCGACAAATCCAGCGAATGCCGGCCGGCTATGCTACGCCGGACCCTGTGCGATCGTCGGCCGAGCGAAAGGCATGTCGGTGTTCTTGTGCTTTCATCTGTGACTTTTGGTGCTAAAAACGAGTGCGAACATACTTCGGAGGTTCGAAGGTTTGAGCGTGAGCCCTCGCCTACCGCGGAGGCAATTCAGATCGGTGTCATCTGCATCCAGCGCAGGCCTCTACCATCTAGTTCGTATGAACCACGCAATGCGAGCACATCGGCTGAAAAAACTCTACGGTAGTTTCCGTCGCAACATAGACACCATATACATACCGAAATATCGCGTAGGTCATACGGAGGAGTTTTTATCTGCACTGTGTTTGTGTTTGTTTTCAACATCATATTCATCATCGCTGAAAGCGAACCTCGCACTAGCCAACACATTTCCGTGATGTGAAAACTACGTACTTATATAAGTGTATTCGCGAATTGTATGACGCGGAAACATTCGTTGGCTTCGGTGCTAATCGTTTTTTGTGTGTTGCCAATCTAATCATAAGCGTGCGCTGGTTGGTAGCAGTGATATGCGACTTCGTGTCGGGTACCAGCGACGCTGACACACTGGGCTGTCAGCGTCTCATTTCCATTCACGTACAAGACAGAAACTCGAGCGTGCGTCGCTGTGGTGATCGAAAAAGAAAGTTGCATGATTACGTGCTGCTGGTATTGCCTGCTATTTCACTTTTCGCTTCTTCTGCTTCTGTGCTACGCGCAGTAGCACATACGTTGTTTGGAGGAATTCTAACACACACATTCTTAATTTGTAGTTCATTCTGATACTCATAGCTATAGGCATACAATGGCGCTTCTCTCCTCATTTTACAGTTTACTATAACATAACGCGCGATCTGTTTACAGCTGGACAGATAACTGAAAACCTGTGAGAAGCACCTGATTTGAAATCAGCTGCACGATGACACGATTGTGGGAAGAGAAATCACCACATGTATGCACAGAATGAATGAAGGTACACTATATGGTACTGCACTTTGTGTAGAAGAAATGCAAAAGTACCTCATGTGACTTATGAGTCCTTTCAGAGCTGTGCTTGTATTATCTGTGCCTCCAGACTGTAATGAGCTCAATATATTCGATGGTTCTGAACATTGAATATTTGTATGTGTTTCCAAGGAGTCCTTCATTTCTGTTCGGTTTTTTAGTATGCATTAACTTGGATTATATATACGCATTCACCTTAAGCATATTCTGTGTAGTTCTTGGAAAACTTGCCAAAACTTCTGTACGGTGCTCTGGTGCAATCCTTTGATCAGTATCTGTCCCATCAAAATTTTTGCATGCTTTATTGCATTAGTGTATTTTGACAATTAATGACATGCAAAGCCACAGTGCTTGGCTGTAATCTCAAAACCAATGTCTGTCTCATCAAGAAGTGTCAGATGCATTTTGTAGATGTTAAAGGATATTTAAACTACCAGCAAAGTGCTGAAGTCTTCAACACAGCACTGATCCGCAATCACCACCCAGCTTAGAAGTCATTTGTAGAGTTCTCTAACACGTTCAAATAAGTTATCAAACACTGGATTGATCTACTTGGTTTGATTCCTAATCCCAGTGTGCTGACTTTTTGGAGCACTTGTATTATAATAATGTCCTATTTCTCTCATTTATTACAGGGGTGCACTCAAGGGTAGTGATATTTGTTTACCTTGGCACACTTAATGTGATAATTCTGTTTATATTCTTTCATTTTGTATATATGTATGCCACTTTTGCAGTACCTCACAGTGAGCATCTGTATTTGAAAATAAATAAATTACCATCCGAAGTGTTCAACGCTGTGCTCATTTTCCAATCTAGTCGCTACTATCTGTTGCATCGTGATGTGTCGGGTATATTTATTGCATTGGAGAACATTTTGGCTGCCTTCTATGCAGGGTTCAGTTCCAGTATTATGACTGGATATCTGTGACTTCATGAAGAGTTAAACGCGGTTTGTCGTTTTCGAGAATACTTTAACTACAGACAACATCCAGAAGTCTTTCCTACAAGGTTCAGTTGCAGCCCTATGGCCAATATCTGTCTTATTATGAAAACTTCAAGTACAGTTAGTTGCATTAGAGCATATTTTTGACTACAAAAATGCCCAGAGGCATTCTACGTATGCTTGGTTCCATTCTTATGACAGTATCTGTTGTATCATAAGAGCCAGATGCGTTTCTTGCATGACAGGATTTTCCAATACGCTTATCATTCAAAGCCCTCTGAACAGGCACAATTACAGCCTCATGACCTAAATCCGCACATGAAGAGTAGGGTGTGCGTTGTTTCGGCTGCAGACACATTCAAAACCTTCTATACAGGGTTCACTTCCAATATTATGACTGATAACATTGACTTTATGAACAGTTGGGTGCGGTTTGTCATTTTAGAGAATAATTTGACTAAAAGAACGTCCAGAAGTCTTCCATACAGGGTTCCGTTCCAATTATGAACTGATATCTGTGACTTCATGAACAGTTCGGTGTCGTTTGTCGTTTTAGAGAATACTTTGACTAAAGATAACATTCAGAATCTTCCTTACAGGTTTCAGTTCTATAATTATGACCGATATCTGTCACTTCATGAACAGTTGTTGGTCGTCTGTCGTTCTAGAGAATACTTTGACTAAAGACAACGTCCAGAAGTCTTGTATGAGCTTTCAGTTCTAATATTATGACCGATATCTGTCACTCATGAACAGTTGGTGTCGTCTGTCGTTCTAGAGAATACTTTGACTAAACACAGTCCAGAAGTCTTGTATTAACGTTTTAGTTCTAATATTAACCGACTAACTGTCACTTCATGAACATTGGGTGTCGTCTGTCGTTCTAGAGAATACTTTGCTAAACAACGTCCAGAAGTCTTGTATTGAGCTTTCGTCTAATATTATGACCGATATCTGTCACTTCATGAACAGTTGGGTGTCGTCTGTCGTTCTAGAGAATACTTTGACTAAGACACGTCCAGAGTCTTGTATTAACGTTTTAGTTCTAATATTATGACCGATATCTGTCCACGTTCATGACAGTTGGTGTCGTCCTGTCCTTTTAGGAATACTTTGACTAAAGACACGTCCAGAATCTTGTATTGAGGTTTCAGTTGTAATTTTGACCGATATCTGTCACTTCATGAACAGTTGTGTGTCGTCTGTCGTTCAGAGAATACTTGACTAAAGACAACGTCCAGAGTCTTGTATTAAGGTTTCGTTATAATATTATGACCGATATCTGTCACTTCAGGCATTGTGTGTCGTCTGTCGTTCAAGAGATACTTTGACTAAAGACACGTCCAGAAGTCTTGTATTAGGTTTCAGTTATAATATTATGACCGATATCTGTCATTTCATGAACAGTTGGGTGTCGTCTGTCGTTCTAGATAATACTTTGACTAAGACAACGTCCAAAGTCTTGTTTGAGGTTTCAGTTAATATTATGACCGATATCTGTCACTTCATAACATTTGGGTGTCATCTTCGTTCTAGAGAATACTTGACTAAAGACAACGTCCAGAAGTCTTGTATTGAGTTTCAGTTATAATATTATGACCGATATCTGTCACTTCATGAACAGTTGGGTGTCGTCTGTCGTTTTAGAGAATACTTTGACTAAGACAACGTCCAGAAGTCTTCCATGCAAGGTTCAGTTGAATATTCTGACCATATCTGTCACATCATGGTGTCAGGCCAGTTAGCCTGCATTAGAGCCATTTCGGCTATGGAAAATGCCCGAAGGCATTCTACGCAGTATTTGGTTCCTATCTTATCTTATGACCAATATCTCTGTGTCAATAAGAACCGGGTGTGCTTTGTTGCATTAGAGGATATTTCGAACACACACATCAACCGAAAGCCTGCTACTCTGGCCTCAATTGTAGTCTTATGACTGACTTAAATCTCTCAATCATGAAGTTGCGGCGTGATTATTAAGTTGACTGAATAATATGTTGTGTAAATATACTGAAGGTACAGCATATACAAGATATTGTAGTAACTTTGGTAGTGCAGGTATAAAACCCGGTGGGTTTGTAAACCTATCAGGAAGGCAGCCACGCCTCATTCCCCGCAGAGAGGAGGGGGGGGGAGCTCAATGTCAATTCCATAATATACTAATAGGAGGGGGTTCTAAGTCAGCCCTGGGAGGGGCACTGGGACAAACTTTTTGCCCCCCCCCCCCTTGTGACCACTCCGAGTACCAGCTGGTGGCTTTGACGTGACGCAGGACTCACACATCCTAAGGAGCTTCGTCCCTGATAATACTGGCTACGCCCTTGTTCATCGGGTATAACATAATTGTAAGCGAATCTATTGAAAGACCAGTGAGAACGGGAGTTTAGATTTTTCCCACGGTTACCTCACTTCAACGGGAACAAATTCCAAGCAAAAATAATACAATAGCCATGTGCTTGAGCTAATAGAAAATTTGAGGGAGGTAGCATGGCATCAATGGTTTATGCTTCAGCGCCAGACAAAGAAGAAACAGATAGAAAAAGGCGCCGACACATTGTCCCAGTAACCACCCGTTTGGCGGACGCTGACCAGGAGTTGCGGGTTCGATCGTGGACACGGCGGGTGTTTTTCGATGGAGGTGAAATGCTAGAAGTTCCCGTGCGGCGGAATGTCAGCGCGTGTAACAGAACGCCACGTAGTCCTAAATTCAAGTTAGTTACACTACTGCGTACCTCGTAATCGTATTGTGTTTTTGGCCCAAACAACCTCATTCGTTATTTTTAATCACAGTCACATCTTCGGTTCGCACTGACTTGTATTTTTGATAAACTTGTGTTTAATGAAAAATGTCGCTTAATGTTTGTTTGCCTCTGGTATTCGTCGTTTTATTCTAGTGCTTGATTTTCTACTATGGTAAGGAGTGAAAATCTAATTAAGGAGATCGTTAAAAGAGCACTGAAACACTTTTTCAAGTAACCATGGAATGAATTCACTGGAAGAGCTTATTACCTCACAATTTCAACACAGCAAAAATTGTAAGAATCCTTTGAGTTCGAGCAGAGTTACAAAGATTTGTCACACGCTGCAATCGCCGTCTTTCTTCCCTCGTCCCAACGAAAGCGCTGAAAGCTAAGCAGGAAAGGAAGGCAGGGCCACAGAGAAACGTCACGCAAGCCCCATGACCTTGAGCACTTTTTTTTTCTTTGAATGCGCGGCTGGCTCAGTGTAATCGCGCGCGTACGCGTAGACAAGTAGCAGCCTCCCGCGGCGATCTCTGTAACGAGTGAGCGCACCATGTTCAAATCCGCGAATGACTGATAGATGGGCTTGCTACGTGCGATTTTTGGGGTATATTGCTTGATTTGTCAACAAAAGAGAAAGCAATCTTTAGCTGACTTTGATCATTTATTGCGAATCCCAGGCCGCGTGTTGCACTACAATATTTGGCTCAGTGTCCTCGGGAGCCTCTACTACCGATCGGCAGCAATTTCTGATCATGCTCAAAAACTGTTGCAGGCCCCTTTAAGCAACCACATGTGCTCAAATTTATATGATAGTACTTGGTAAACATTGCTGTTTCGACGCATAGCTTTCCAGGATTTACATACGTTCTCTTGTTGTTTCTTTACTTTATGCCCTGCAGCCGCCTGGATATAGGCATGCGGTGCCAATCGCAAATGCACAGCTGGAGGCCGCCACGCACCCTCCGTAACCCGCAAGCCGGATGGTCATCCACGGAGAAACGAGGGTCACTTGAGGTCGGCTAGCCACAAGGAAAGACTTGTGCAAGGAAACGGACTAATACGATCAAGCGAATGATGCAATGATAAATTCTAATAGAATCTTTTAGTTGTGTTATTTTATTAATGTGTAAACACTGTCACGGCCGCTGACTGGTATGGTATTGCGAGAAATGCTTGGAGTCCTCAAATCTACAAGGCCGTTGCAACAACGAAAAGTTAAAGGCACCAAGACTGTGTAGGCGGCACATGTGATGCCCTAGTTAATATTGTAAGGGAATTGAATCGGGTTGCGTGTACTACAGGTATATATTTAACATTTTTTTCACTTATCGTTCTTCATTGATTTGTTACCATTTTACTTCTGATCCGCTAAAGTTAAGTCAAATGTGATTAGTTGCAGATAATCGGCGTGAAAAACTCGGCTACGAAAAGACAACGAACCGTTATCGTTGAGCGTTCGCACATTGTGCATTATTTCTCAGCTCTCGCCCAAGTATCGCTCAGCATTTCCGAACTCTTATTACATCATGGATGGAGAGGGAAGAAGGTGGCGCAGTCCAGACTGGATGAGGGCAAGCGCTGGTACGGCTTCAGAGGGCAAGTGGCTCTTTCGCGCCACCTGCCTACAACCATCACGCTGACGAAGGAAAGGCAAATACGACGAATGTGTGTTTCCTTATTTAGTACCGTCTTATGCGGTCCTGTTCAAAGACCCAGCATTGTTTCAGCTGCTGAGAATGAATCACTTCCAACGGCAAGCTCCACAAAGTTCCAGGTGAACGTCACTGAGCGACCGAATTGCTCGCCGGAATGCCGACGCACCTTGTAACGTCACGGCTAGCCAGTGTGCCTGTGTTGCAGGGCTCTTGAGCCCTCGTGTTTTAACACGATAGCGTTTAAGAGCTCGTGTCCCAGAAAACCCGCCGCCGGCATCGGCCCCGTTGGCTGTGAGCGAAAAATTGTCAGTGCGTCTATGACTGAAAAATCAAGTTACCAAGGTGGCCGCGGGAGGCTTCTACTTCTTCACGCGTGCGCGCACGATCACACTAAAAAAGCAGCGCATTGGAAGAAAAGTGCTCAAGGTCACGAAGCCCGGCAGTTTTTTTGCCCTACCACCCCTCATTGCTTAGCTTCCAGCGCTTTCGTCGGGACGAAAGAAGAGATAATGCAATTGCAGCATGCGACAAACCTTTGTAACTCCACTTGCACTGGACGGATTCTTAAAATTTTTGTGGCGTTAAATTCACGAGGCAATAAGCTCTTCTAGTGAATTCATTCTATGGTTACTTGAAAAAGTGTTTCAGGGCCCCTTTAACGCATTTTGTGTGCCAACGAAAACGAGCCCATTCGGCGATAATAGCGCGCGCTGGTGTCTACTGTATGCGTGTTTGTGTGCTAGCGTGTGTACGTAACAAAATACATGAATAAGTATGAACTTAGTCGTACTTAGGAGATGACGTCGCCACTAAACCTCTTAAAACAAACACACCAAGGATGGCAAGATGTCTTTGAAAAAGATATGTCCTTCTATCGAAACGTCGGCCATGCAGTCTGAGGCACTTCCACAGTTCACCCTGGATTATCCAACTAATATGCCTTTAATGTACGTCATGACACATGGGACATGGTCAAGGAGCTACAACGACCGATTGGTGAACTTGATGTATACCACAATTTACATGGCACGATAAGACCATGATGAAGACATACTTGACTGCTCATAATACGAAAAGCCTGTCATGTAGGCCATACGTCATGTAGGAAATACGTCATGTAGGCCATGACATACATGACCCTATCATGAAGATTTGACTGGCACTTATTTATTTGATGCGTACCAAAACTGGTACGGCATAACGGTAGCATATGGCTAACAAGAATGACTGGTCTTAGCATATCAATTCTATGTCGTCCTTCTATGACACTCGTGACACAGTCATATTGTTGTGACGGTGGTTTTATTGTCCTACTGTCAGCGCTCGCATCAGGCACTTTACATGCAGTTAAAGCTCCTGACCCCCCTCGCTTCCCACAAGCCGGCAGTAGAGCCAGCTGTTTTCACAGACATTTCCTGGTTTTCTTTTTATTTTGTGCACGGTCAGGAATTTTGGGCTGCCTGGGAAAATGGCAGGCACCACACCCGAAGTGAGCATGCATTTCTTTGGTGCGAGCAAAAAGATGATTCCTCTATAACGTGCATGATATGCGGCAGCGATCCCTTCTTCAGGGAAATGGTCCGCGCACATATGATGAGTAGGCTACCAGGCTCTATCAGCTCTCGGAAATGCCCATCGCAACTTATCCAAGCGCTCTGCTTCACGTGGTGCCTTAGAAAGCGACACACGCGCCGTACAAGCCTGATACCCTGACTTTCGATTCAGGCAAAATATCACTTGCCCATTTTGAGGCGCAGCCAGCGACAAGGCCGCTGACGCGTACTTGGAGTTATATCCAGCGTCGAGGTATACGTGCACTGAATCGCAAAGCGCGAATCAGCAGAACAAATGGACTGGCAGGCCTCGAAGGCACACAGCAACGCGTTTCTACATCACAAAATCCGATGCTCACAACGCTTTCAGGAAGATGTTCTTTTGCACGCGAATTTCAAAATGAGAGCAGAGCGATCAGTTGGAAGGGGGGCGGCATTCTTAAATGAGAGAAAGAACGATAAAACCGAGCGCCGTAAGTGTCTGCATCGGAGTGCGACACCTCAACAGTGGCTCACGAGGGAAGAGGATAAGGAGGGATTAAAAGGGATAAGGATAGAGATGAAAACACCCCCTAGAGTAAGTTACTCTATGGGGCCCCATACATCAGCGCCTTTTCAAATCGTGCAACCGAAGCTACTCGTGGCTCAATCCACGCCCTCTTCTTACGCAAAGCGGCGAGTGTCAGCACCCAACTTATTCTTAAACCGTGTTCGGGGCGGTCGGGATATAACAGCATGCCATTACCTTTGTGACTGCTTTTCAGAACATCAATTTGCACAGTGCGTTGGATCTGACGAATGTGTTTTGTTATATTTGTCTAAAAAGCGAGAAGCTCGTAAAAATTGTGTTAATGATATTCAGTGTACACTAGCTGCCACCGAATCGGCAATGTTATCGCTGAGGCGGAATTAGGAAGATACCTAGAGAATTAAGGGTGGCTTCAACGGCTGGTTCAAACTGTACGGCGTAAGTGGATTCGGTTCCATTTGCAGTGCGATACAGGTGAATACTCTAGACTGAGCACTCACTTAGGGACGGCTCAGTGCTCTCCCATAGTAGAGTACCAAGTACTCTAAATCGTTAACCACTTATTCTAAACACACACGATAGTCTATTTTTGTCGATGGTACGGCTTACAGGTCTCCTATAGTCGAGTACGTCGTACTCTACATCGTTACCTACATTTAGGGGTGAAGCTCATTAAAGGGGCATCCGTTCATCCCTCGTAGTCGTAGTCGTAGTGTGTAACAAGTGTTACGTTTTGACCTGCAAGGTGATGCCAGTGGGAAAATTCTCCTGTGCTTTGTTGAACAATAAAAAGTTCATGGCGTGCGTGTTACCTAAAAGCCAAATGCTCCTGTCTCTCATTTCCCATTATCAGCCATTGGCATGTACATTGAGCACTATCTGACAAGAAAGGGTTGCTACGTTATACTCGCTGGGTGTAACCTCCTTAGTTTTAGAAAGGTTTAGCGAGCATTGAGCCGCAGTGCCATAAATACAATGAACTAGTATATACCATGAACTTGAAATGGTTAACGGTGGAAAGTAGATACGAAGCGCAAGCCGTAAGAAAGTAAAAGCCGAATTCTGCTGTCTCTCATTTCCCATTAGCAGCCATTGGCATGTACATTAAACACTATCTGACAGGAAAAGGTTGCTATGTTATACTCGCTGGGCGTAACCTCCTTGGTTTTAGAAAGGTTTAGCGAGCATTGGGCCGCAGTGCCATTAATACAGTGAACTAGTATATACCATGAACTCGAGGTGGTTAAAGGTGGGAAGTAGACCAGAAGCGCGAGCCGTAAGAAAGTGTACGTGTGCCACCTCTCGTTTAGTCCTTGGAATGTCCGCTGAATGACGGTGCTTCTATATGGGGAGTATATGATGAAAAGATGCGAGATGGTGGTACTTGGAGTGTTGAATAGATGGACGAACGGACACACAGACAGATGCATGAATGGACCCATGAACGGACGCAGGGGCGGATGCAGGGGCGGATGCATGGACGAACTCAGGAACGGACGCACAAAGAGATGCACGCACGGACGGGCGGATGGACGCATGGACGGTCACACAGACGTACGCATGGATGGATGGAAGCAAGAACGAATGTACGGACGAATGCTTCGCCCCACTGTCCATCATTCACTCCGTGGATATACTGCCAACTTTTTTCAAAACGCATGTTCTAATGAAGTGGTATTGACGTCTGCGACAGAGAGAGAAGGAAACGCCACTTTATGCAAAAAAAAACCCATCCGGCGAGTTGTTCAGGGTTCTGGGCAGAAATACCCACCTAAGTATCGGCCGTGAGCCCTTGAGCTCTGGCGGCGGCCTCGGCCCGCTGGACGGCCCACAGTTGGTCATCGAGGGCATGGCTGAGCAGAGCACTCTCTCAGCGAGTTCAGTTCGAGGCTGCGTCCCCGTCTACAGCCCCACCTCTGCCACACTTCCATAGCGTGTGTTCTATGGTTGCCCTGGCCTCGCAAAACTTGCAGCGCGACGCATAAAGCTCTGGGTAACAGAGATTCAAGATCACCGGGTTTGGAAACGTCTTGGTCTACAGCTTTCGCCACATGACCGCCTGCCTTTTGTTCAGTTTTGGTGTGGTTGCGGAAATTTGCACCTGGTTAATCTGTAATGCTGGCTAATATCTTTAAAACTGGTGAGGCGATCCTCCCACTCCCATTCCTCCCCCGACGTCGTGGCCGGGGCCAGCCCATGCACCGCCTCGTTGCCAGTGAGCGAGGAAGTGTGGGTGGGTGCCCATAATATGTAAACATCCCTATCTTCTATTTTGCCTGCTAGTAAACTTTGTAACGCCTCGGGAGAGACGCGGCTGTTGGCTAAGTTGCGAACTGCCGTTTTTTAGTCACTGATAACCACTTCGGCCGTGGTGGTGGCCACTGCGAACGCGATAGCCACTGCCTCTGCTGTCTCCAGGTGCTCCGTGCGCACCATGACACTAGTCTTGCAAACATTCTGGTGATATATTACAGTGGCCGCGAAGCCGCGCCTGTGCGCATACCTGGCCGCGTCCACGAACACTGTCTCTTTACATTTTCCGTACTTCTATGTGACCTGTGCTCTCTTTTCCCGTCTACCCCTGTGGTATTCGGGGTACATGTTCTTCTGCAAAGCAAGAATGACCAGCCAGACAGCGGCACAGACAGACAGTGGCACTGTCTGTCTCCTTCTTTCTCTTGTCCCTCGTTATTGGCGCTGTTTTTTTATGTGAATCATGTCGTACCAACTCGCCCAAGCAACCACGTTAGCTATCTCTAACGTTGCTTAGTACGTCGAGTTTTACACCGTGCTGAGCGTGATGTCTCACACCTAAACTCTCCAGTATGTGTCTGCCTGTTGTGCTTTTGGAAAGGCGCTCGTAGTGCGCTATGGTCTGTGCCTCTATCAATTCCTCTAGCATGTTGTGGAGACTCAGATCGAGTAACTTACTCGTGCTCGTGTCCATCGGTAGCCCTATCACCTGTTTGTACGCCTTCCTGATTAAGCCCTTCATCTTTGTCTTTTCCGCTACATTCCACTTTTTATTTTTTTTCATTTTTTTAATCAGAATACTGGCTATCCCGTGATGGGATTATTACAGGAGTGGTGTCATATTGTTCAATGTAAAAACAAGCAATACACAGAAAAAATACATGTTGCAAGCACTAGAAATTTTAAGAAAATATCTCAAACATAGTGCGAAATTCGCCGTAGTGATAGGCAAAGAGTCTTTATGAATATAAACATCCGATGAATTGCTGGGGCAAGCAAAAAACAAATACAAAACGTAATTGTACAGACAGAGTTAAAACTTGCGTTATCATCGATTCAGGAAATCACAGCTAAATAAAAGTCAGCACACTTTAACTCGCTCGATTAACAAATTTATCAACTGTCGGCTGTGTCAACACGGTGGGTGCAGGGCCTTCCAAGCACGTATGGCTCGCGTAAAAAAAGAGTGGTCAAAAACATTGTTCTTGAAGGGATACTCATCAAGTGGTTGACAATGCTTGTTTCGTGTTTGGGGCTTACTGTTAACCTTAACATATTTAGCCGGATTTATTTTTAAAGAGTTATGTTGCACCAGATATAAAAATCTGAGACTATGAAGCTTGGCGCGGCTCGCCAGGGTGGGCAGATCCGCTCTTATCAAAAGAGCAGTAGGTGAGTCGGTTCGCCTACAACGGTTATAGATAAAACGGACTGCTTTACGTTGTATTCTTTCAAGCGCGGCTAGATGTTTGTTTGTGAAGGGGAACCAGGCTACACTCGCATATTCGAGGATTGGGCGTATAAGCATGGTATACGCTAAAAGTTTTGTTTAGGTTGTCGATGGACGAAGGGTTCGCTTAAGAAAAAATAACCTGCCGAGTGCCTTCTTTGTAATATGTTCGACATGCGCAGTCCAATTTAAGTCGGACGATATCAAGATGCCTAGATATTTGCAGGCAGCGACGTTGCGAAGTGGGACATAACCCAGCGAATAAGAAAAATTTGCCGTCGTTTTTTTTCTTTGTAATTGACATCGCCACAATTTTCTCGGTATTTATTTCCATTTGCCACTCTCGACACCAGGTTTCGACCTTTTTTAGCGAGTCATCTAGTTTTAAATGATCCTGGTAGCTGTCTATTCGCTGGTACAGGATTCAATCATCTGCGAAGAATATGATTTTTACATCGGCTACACCAGACACGTAATTAATAAAAAGAAGAAACAACATGGGGCCTAAAACAGAACCCTGGGGCACTCCCGATAATACTGGAACAGTGTCAGACACATGTGCATCATATTGAACAAATTGGTAGCGGTCGGTGAAATAGTTTTTGATCCACTTGGTCATAGGTCCGTTTCCCAGTATACCGGTTAGCTTTTGGATCAGTTTGGGATGGGAAACGTGGTCAAAAGCTTTTGACAAATCTAAAAGACTACGTCAATCTGCGATTGATCGTTAATGCCATTGGCAAGGTCATCCAAGGTTTCAACGACCTGTGTGACAGTAGATAGTCGGCGACGAAAACCGTGTTGATTGGAATGGAGAATAGTATTTTCTTCCACGTATTCGGTAAGGTACTTTAGAATAATATGCTCAAGCATTTTTCAGGAAGTACACGTAATAGAAATTGGTCTGTAATTAGATGAATAAGATGAGTCACCGCTTTTGTGAATGGGAAGAATTTTTGCAATTAAGGTAGGATGCTACGTACGTTATTCGGCTGATTACGAAGGCTTGAACTAACCTTATCATACTGCCCTGTTTCATCCCGCTGTGTCGGTTTCCTATGCGTTTTAGTAGTCGGATCGTCTCAGCAACTGCGCCTTCTAGTCTCCTGAATGTATCCCATTGTGGCCATTCGCTGCGATGTGTAAGCCGAAAACACTCATAATATTTACCCTACGCACGGGTCGCCCATCGGATTTCGTTAGACGTATGTCTCTACATGGATCATCATTTACCTCACCGTTCGGCTCGCAGCCCCTTCACGTGGGTTTGTGTACTAAATGTTTCAATTTTTCAGCAAAGCAGCTCAAGCCGGTGTTTTGTAAGTATCGCTCAACGGCCATGATCGCACGTTGCAACGTCTGTTCTATGTGCCCGTTGCAGCCTTCCGTAACCCACAACGTAATGTCGTTGGGGTAAAGGCTTTGATGGAGCCCTTCAATTTTTTGTAGCTTGGCTAGCAACCCTACGAGAGCTTTGTTGAAAAGCATGGGTGATATCACCGATCTCTGCGTTGCATCGGTGCGCGCTACCCAATTCCATTTCTTCGGAACTTAGCAGCCTGAAAGTAAGCTTGGCTTTTCTATTCGTGAGAAAATCTCGAACGTAGTTGTACGTTCATTCACCTAGATATAGTTCCAGTGTTATGGCCAGTACGGTTGCGTTACGTTATCAAAGGCCTTTTTCGGATCCAGGCCAAGTGTAGCCTTGGTAGACCTTGTAGGGCTATCTGTTACTTGATGTCTTATCTGTAGCATCGCGTCCTGCATAGAAAGGTTTCGCCTGAACCCCAACATCGTGACGGCAAGCAGGTCGCGGACCTCGATATAGTTGGTCAGCATGGTAAGAACCACGTGCTCCATTATCTTTCCTAAGCATGAAGTCAGCGTGGTCGGTCTGAGGTTCTTTAGCTGCAGGCGCTCACACGGCTTCGGTCTCAGCACGATGTGAGCAGTCTTCCATTGTTGGGCACCTTTCCCTTTTCCCAGCACGCATTGATAAACACCGTAAGTTTTTTGATCGATTTGAGTCTAAATTTTTTAGCGTTTTGTTTGTAATACCGTCGGGCCCTGGCGCAGATGTGGTGTTAAGTTTTTGTAATACTGCCCTGATCTCTCACTCACAGATCGGTTTGTCTAGAACTTCGTTGATTGCACTTCCGTGATAAAGATGCACTTGCGACCACGTCGAACTAATGTACCGTTTCGTAATCTCCTATAATATATCCTGCTCGGAGCCTTCACACGTATGTATGATTCTGCTGATATTCTGTCAGTGAGTAGTTTTCATCCCATCCGGATATAGTAGGTGCCTAAGTAAGTTCCACATCTTTGCGAACCCTAGTTTGTTCTCCATGCTACTGCAGGAATTCTCCCACTGTTGCACAGCTGCTGCACGTGACTCTCGCTATTGAGCTTTGTGATCGCTTTCCTGAGCGGTCTGTTGTGTCTTTGCTTTTTCCATCTTGCCTGCAAACATCGTTTGGCCTCCCACGTATGTAAGAGTCTGCTGTCTAAAATGTTAAGTTCTGCCTCCGGCGGGACTACTCGCGTCGCCGCGGCAATGTCCCGCTTCAGCGAGTCGGTCCATGCACCAATATCAGTAATTGATTCCTCAGATTTTCTCGACTCTCCAATTCTTCTGGATTGATTCCACACGACCTATTCAAGCTCTTTGCCTGTAGTCTTGCTCTGTACTGTTCTGACTTTAATCTCCATTACGAAATGTCCCCTACCGAGATCTTGCTGCGTGTTTATTCACTGTGAATCGCAAAGTTTTCCGCAAAGGTTAAGTCCGGTGTGGCGTCTACGCTAACGCTGTTACCTCTTTGCGCTGGCAACGATGGTTCGGTGACGGGGGCAGCCCCTCTTGCTGCGCGTCGAGCCACAGGTTTCTACCCTTGACGTTTTCGAATTTGTAGCCCCACGCAGTGTGTTGAGCGTTAAAGTCCCCGGCAATTAGGACCACCTGTTTGTTCGCGATTGCGATCGTTTTTCGAATCAACGTGCCGAATCTTTGTTCGCGTCGCGGACTGCTGTAAACATTCAGGACGAACAGGCTACCTTCTGATTCGGTATGATTTCTATTAAAGTGTGTTCGTTTTCGTTAATTTCTGTATTGTGCTGAACGGCCATAAGATTTGGTCTGACCAGCATGGTAACGGCTAATCTCACTCCTGCGGTGCCACTGTAAGGTCTGTAGCCCGACAATTTTGGCTTCTCGTTAGTTTCTTCTAATAATATATTACCTGGACTTTATTTGTTGGTCAGGTATTTGTGTAAATGATATCGTTTTCTAGTGTCACCCCTGCAATTCCATTGCCATATTGAATACGCATTGTGAGTAGTAATGGTGGTATTACGGCTTTCCAGTGATCTCGCCGGTCTCTCTTACCGCAGGCCTGCTGTAAGTTTTTGGAGTCGTTTTAATAGACCCGCAACTGCTTGATTCCGAACCTCTGCTAGGTAGACTGCAGACTGCCACTGATAATTTCGCTTAAAGCTTACGTACGCGTGCTTCCATGGTGCCTAATTGTTGGTGTATCTGCTGTTGCATCGGCGCGAGCTGCTGCTGCATCAATTTAGTAATCTGAACGAACATGTCCTCCATTTTCTTTTCAAGTGCTTTCTAATCTTTATACATTCAGAGTTCTACCTCTTCCAGCACCAGTTTTGTTTGACTCTCTCACGTGTAACTTCTTCTTTTACTGCAATCTTAATCTACGTCTATATCCTTTCGTTTTGTGGGCACAGTCACCTCTACACCACTATCAACTGCTTCCTCCGGATATTTGTGCTACGTCTTTACTGACCTTGCCTGTGTTTCTCTATCTAGCGTTTTCTTCCTATAGAATGCTAATCTCGTGTCGAAGTGTAACGTTGCCTTTAGTAAGCTGCAAAATCATCTTCTTAATCTGTACCAACTCTTTGTTAGTCTCGGGATTAGCGTTAAAGGGAGAAGCCTCGCCCTTCGCACGTCTGCCGATGACGGCATCTGCCCAGAGGCAGCGAGCAAAACAATAATAGATGGTGAAGTCCCTAATGGATGGAAACTTGACAGAATGATCATGATCTATAAAGGAAATGGGGACAGAGCTGACCTGAACAACTATCGTGCTATAACAGTGACATCAGTGGTTTACATGCTTGTGAGTCGGATTATAAAGGGAAGATTTAGGCATGGATAGAGGACGAGGGGGTGTTGGGAAAACTGCAGAATGGTTTTCGGAAACACAGGAGGTTGGAAGCCAATCTGTTCTCACTGACGCAGTGCATCGGAATTGCAGAATAGGAACACAGGCCCCTGTGGCTAGCATTTTTAGATATCAAGGGAGCCTACGATAGCATGGTTAAAGAGGACTTGTGTGGAATACTGGACACACTAGGTGTGAAAGATGGAGTCACAAATCTTTTAGAGGATATCTATAAAGGTAACAAGGCCGTTATAAGTAGAAAAACAGGTATCCAAGCCTGCAGAGGCAAAACGGGGGCTCAGGCAGGGGTTTCCTCTGTCACCCTTGTTATTATACATGTAACGACAAGGATTAGAGGCTAAATTAGAGGTAAGTGGACTGGGATTCAACCTCGTTGAATTCGTTGAACAGGCACTACCAGCATTTATGTACGCAGATGATATAGTGCTAATGACCGACAACATGGAAGATTTGCAGGGATTGATCGACATCTGCGGTATTGAGGGAGATAAGTTAGATTTGAGATCCATTAAGAAAAAAATCAGCAGTCATAATTTTTAATGATAATGAAGGCAGTGAGCTTACGATACAGGAGATAACGCTATAGATTAGTATGGATAAGCAATGTGGCCGAGTATTTAAGGGAACATGAAAGATACGTAACGATTAAAGGTTACAATGCAGCGGTGATTAAAAATAAGGCAATGTGGAATTACAATAGGTACGATGTTGCAAGGGGAATCAGGGAAGGGCATGGTTTTTGGTCCGACGTTCGGCAATGCGGTCTTGGGCATGAGATTAGAGGTTCAAGCAAGACTAGAAATTAAGCAACGTGGTATAGGTAGGCTTGCTTTAGGAGCTCACGGGAATACATCAAATCAGGGAGTACAAGGTTATATGGGATGGACATCATATTCGAGGACAGGGAAGCTAGCAGCAAGATAACATTTGAGGAGTGAATGAGAAAAATGGGGGAGGAGCATGACGATAGTTATAGCGCGGGAACAAAACGACGACACAGAGACAAGAAGGACACGAAAGATCGTCTTGTCCTTCTTGTCTCTGTGTTGTTGTTTTGTTCTCGCGCTATAACTCATGCCATACCAACTAGCCCAAGCTGCCACACTTCTAAGGGGGAGGAGCGTTGGGCTAGGAAGGTTTTCAGCTTAGTTTTAGAAAGGTTTAGCGAGCGTTGAGCCGCTGTGCCGTGAGTACAATGAGCTAGTATATCCATGAACTCGAGGTGGTTAAAGGTGGGAAGTAGATACGAAGCGCAAGCCGTAAGAAAGCGTGCGTGTGCTTCCTCTCGTTCACTTCTTGGAATGTCCGCTTGATGGCGATGCTTCTATATGGGGAATATATGATGAAAATGCGAGATGGTGGTACTTGGAGTGTTGAATAGGTGGACGAACGGACACACAGACAGATGCATGGATGGACGCACGGATGGCTGCACAGACGGATGAACGCATGGACGGACGCAGGAGCGGATGCATGAACGAAAGCAGGGATGAACACACAGATGAACGTGCGGACGCACGGACAGACGCACGCATGGACGGGCGGCCATACAGACGCACGCATGGACGGACGGATGCTTCGCCCCACTTTCCATCATTTACTCCGTGGATATGCTGCCATTTTTTCAGCACGCCGCAAACGTTTGCACATGACAGTACACGGCTGCCACTGCTAGATACCGCATCAAAACAAAAATTATATGGTTTTCATAAACGTCAACACAGCACATCGATAGAGCACGTGGCTTCATGTCGGCAGAATGAGACTTACCGTGAGACGTACGTCGTACACAGTATTATTACGGAGGACCTGAGTAATGCATTTCGCAGTGACTGGGACGTCCTTGAAACAACTTTATAGTGAGTGAAACAACTTTAGCCCTCGTTTTCCATCGTCTGCTCCACATCATAAACTTGACTAACGAGCGTTACTCGTTTGGTTCGATTCGCTTCCCGGAAGTGTTTGTCCAGTTCAGAGATTTTTGTGAAGCCGCACTGAAAGCGTACATGGTGAGGTGACTCAAACTCAGCTCGCGCTCTCAGCACGAGCACGTAAGCGAGCGGCAGCGCATTCGATGGATGGATGGATGGTGGGTGGATGGATGTGGATGGATGGATGGATGTGGATGATGGATGGATGGATGGAGGATGGATGGATGGATGGATGGATGGAGGTGGATGGATGGATGGATGGATGATGGATGGATGGATGGATG
The DNA here is from genome assembly GCF_013339725.1 of Rhipicephalus microplus. Lineage (NCBI taxonomy): Eukaryota > Metazoa > Arthropoda > Arachnida > Ixodida > Ixodidae > Rhipicephalus > Rhipicephalus microplus. The sequence continues at coordinate 29,368 of NW_023612404.1, forward strand.
GATGGAAGGATGGATGAGTGGATGGACGGATGGACGGATGGATGGATGGATGGATGGATGGATGGATGGATGGATGGATGGATGGATGGATGGATGGATGGATGGAGGATGGACGAATGGATGGACGGATGGACGGATGGATGGATGGATGGATGGCTGGATGGATGGATGGATGGATGGATGGATGGATGGATGGATGGATGGATGGATGGATGGAGATGGATGGATGGATGGATGTACTCTTTAGATCGTGCGGTGGCTAGCACCACCAAGCCGTAATACTAATGAACCGAAACTAGATTTATTTATTTTTTTTTCCTTTTAAAAAGTAAGGTTGAGGGTTCGTACTTTGCAGTGATGGTTTAATTTTCACTCGTGCCTTGACTTTAGCCACCAGTCAGATAACCTCCTTCTAGTTAATTCTACCCGCTTAAAGTCTATTTTGCCCTCCCTGTCCCTAAACCCAAATGCTTTAAAAAACTCTGCGCCATCATCCTGAACTATAGGACGAAGCCCTTTACAGAACATTATCAAGTGTTCAGCAGTTTCTTCTTCATCTCCACACGCACTGCATACCGTGTCTACTCCTTCGTATTTGGCCCGATATGTCTTGGTTCGTAATACTCCCGGCTTGGCCTCAAACAGTAGAGAACTACCTCGAGTATTATCATAGATTCTTTCCTTGGCAATTTCCTGCTTAAAGTACGATATACCTATAGTGCGGACTTCTTAATCATGCCGATTCTCCACATATTGGTCTCAGCTTCCTTCACCTTCTTCTTAACCGATAATTCTTCTTGGTTTGGCCCTCTGCTGTTTTCCAAGTATTTACCAGTCAATTTCCTGGTTCGCTTCCTCCATTTTGTATCGACATTCTTCATGTACAAGTATCTCAATACCTTCCTAGCCCGACGGTCTTTCCCATTTCTCTCAATCGCTCCTCAAATTTTATCTTGCTGCTACCTTCCCTGCCCTCAAATGATTTCCATCCCATATCACCTTGTACTCCCTGATTTGGTGTATTCCCGTGAGCTCCTAAGGCAAGCCTACCTATTCCACGTTGCTTAATTTCTAAACTTGCTTGAACTTCTGATCTCATGCACAAGACCGCATTGCCGAACGTCAGACCAGGAACCATGACCCCTTTCCATATTCCTCTAACAACATCATACCTACTGTAATTCCACAGTGCCCTGTTTTTCATTAGCGCTGAATTACTGTTACCTTTAGTCGTCACGTATATTTCGTGTTCCCTCAGGTACTCGGCCCCAATGCTTATCCATACGCCCAGATATTTGTATTTCTGTTATCTCTAGCGTGACTTCCTGTATTCTAAGCTCACTACCTTCATTGTCGTAAAAATCATGACTGCTGATTTTTCTTTGCTAAATCTTAAATCTAACCTATCTCCCTCATTACCACACATGTCCACCAATCTCTGCAAATCTTCCTTGTTGTCGGCCATTAGCACTACATCATCTGATTGATTGATTGATATGTGGGGTTTAACGTCCCAAAACCACTATATGATTATGAGAGACGCCGTAGTGGAGGGCTCCGGAAATTTAGACTACCCGGGGTTCTTTAACGTGCACCCAAATCTGAGCACACGGGCCTACAACACTACATCATCTGCGTACATCAATGCTGGTAGTGCCTGTTCAATGAGTTTTCCTTGTTTGACGAAAGAAAGGTTTAAACCCAGTTCACTTCCTTCTAATTTTGCCTCTAATCCTTGTAGGTACATAATAAATAATAAGGGTGACAGAGGATTCCCCTATCTAAGCCCCCGTTTTACCTCTGCAGGCTTAGATACCTGTTTTTCCCACTTTATGACTACCTTGCTACCTTTATAGATATCCTTTAAAAGATTAGTGACTGCATGTTCCATGCCTAGTGTGTCCAGTATTCCCCACGATTCCTCTTGAACCATGCTATTGCACGCTCCCTTGATATCCAAAATGCTAGCCACAGGGGCCTGTGTTCCTTTTCTCTTTCGATGCACTGCGTCAGACAGAACAGATTGCCTTCCAACCTCCTGTGCTTTCTAAACCCATTCTGCAGTTCCCCCAGCAGCCCCGCATCCTCTATCCATGCCTGCAGTCTTTCCTTTATAATCTGCACCGCCAGCCTGAAGACCACTGATGTCACTGTTATAGGACGGTAGTTGTTCATGTCAGCTTTGTCCCCCTTTCCTTTATAGATCATGCTCATCCTGCTAAGTTTCCATCCATCGGGAACATCACCATCGATTATTAGTTTGCTCACTGCCTCTCTCAAAGCCTGCTTAGACTTCGGACGTAATGTCTTTATCAGCATATTTAGAATGCCATCTGGGCCTGTTGATGTACTACTAGGAACCCTTTTCCCACCCCTTTCCCACTCTCGTTGTGAAAATGGAGCCATTGCATCACTTGATTCATCCTTGTCTATTGTGGTGCATAAAGCACTTCTTTGTTGAAATTTTTTTGTCACCCTTGTTCTTATATATTCAATAGCTTCGTCCCCTTCTAGCCTAGCACCTTGGGTTGTAGTTATCAACCTCTGCTCTAGGCTCGTCTCATTTCTTAGGGAGTTCAAATGGTTCCAAAATTTCGCAGCTGCCTTTCTATCTTTTTTATGTACTTCTGCCAGCCACTGAGCTTCCTTTCTTCTAATCTTTTCATCGATCAGAAGGGATGCATCCCCTTTTACAGCTAAGAAAGGTTTCCCATTTTCTTTCAACATCATCTGTCGTTTCACCCCGCTACTAAGCATGTCTGTGTTCCCTAGAGGCTTCCTGAGGTTTCGCTATGGCTCCCTTAATTTCCTCATCAAACCAACGTTTAGGTTTGTGTCTTCTTTTCTGGGGTGACTTGTGACGTGTCTTAGCAAGCTCTAGCTGAAACATTCTAATTAGATTCGTGTACATCCACACTGTTTTATTATCCTCCGTGATTACTTTCTCAATTTGTTTAGTGGCTATTTCAATTTGCCTTTCTGGATAAAAATTTTCCTGTAGTTGCTCATCTTGTATCCTTCCCACTTTCACAGCTCTTCCAAAACTTAGCTTTATACGTTTGTGATCACTACCCAGACTTCTGGAGCCACCTTCATCTATGTGCATTCCCCTGAGCTTATCATACATCCTATGTGACATCAGTGCATAATCTATCGTCAACTGCAGCCTTCCTACCTCCCATGTTATTTGCCCTTCACACTTCTCGGTACTGTTGCAAATGACCAAATCAAGCCTTTCAAACATATCCATGATCATTCAGCCTGTTGGGTCGGTATACCTATCTATATCTTCTATGTATGCATTTATATCTCCTAGTATGATTATCTCGCACTCTCTTCCTAACTCCTGAATGTCCTTTGATGCACCTCTACCATTGCCTGGTTTTTCTCTCTGGCCTTTGCTCCCGTCCACAAGTACACGAAACCAAGGAGTGTCATTTGACCTGCCACTTTCCCTTTTAGCCATAAATGTTCCTTGCACTCCTGCTTGACCCTTTGCCAGTCTGTACTTTTATGAATGAATGCCCCAATACCACCCCCTTTCTGCTGCCTTCTGTTCAATTACAATATTACCACGCGTTGTCCGGATTCTTCGGAGGTTGTTCCATGTCCCGGAGATGTGTTTCGACAAAACCGTATACCATCGGCCTCTCTTCTTTTAGCTGTTCTTCTATTTCTTCCCACTTCAGCCTGTTCCTATCACCCTGCATGTTAATATACCCTATGTCTGAATTGGCTCGGCACTCGTGGCTACGTCCATTTATGCCCCGGACTCTACGTATCTCGGATACTGGCGCCACTTTGAATTCGTATCTGTCCATACCACCTGTCAAAGAGTTTCCCTGGTTGTTTTCCTCGTTACTAGCTATCTTGCACCCCGAATGGCCCGCTTGCCCCCCAAAAAAGCTACTGCGCGTCCTGCAAGTCACCAAACCACCTCATGACCTAGCCGCCCATCGTAGTGAATTCTGTCTCGTTGAAACCCCCCCCCCCCCCACCTATGCACCTCTCTGTTTAGTTCCACCACCTCAAAACCTTTCTCTCGACTCATCCGCCATATCTCTTGGTTTGCGTTGACAACCGCTCTTTGCAGGTTGCTATCACGCACCGGTACCTCCGGTATCGTGCATATCACTACCTGTACCCTAGAAGAAGTGGCGCGTGTCATTGACGCCTTTCGCCAGTGTGGCTGCTAGTCCTGCTGCATCCTCATTTAAGACATCGTTTAAACCGCCTGAAATTATCACGAGGTTTCGTCTATCAGCTGTAGTTTTGAGTTTTGCGCTCGCTTGCCTCATGACTGATTCAAGCTTGCGTCCTGGGAACGCCCCTACTGCAACCCTCTTGTCACCTCTTACCCTCTCTTTGATGGCTTCTGTGCATCGATTTAAATTCGAGTCCCCGGCGATTATCACACGCTGTGACTTTTCAGCTGGAGCGTCCTGCACCTGGGGGCTACTTGCACCTGTGACGCCGGCTGCTTTGTCCCCTCCCAGCCCCACCACTACTTCGCTGAAGCTGGGCCTTGCGATAATTGAACCGGCTGAACCTGTTTTTTCTAAACTTGCTTGCTCTTTCTTCCCCGCCATTCTGGTTGCCGGTTCCCTACTGTTCTCTGCGTAGGCCGCTCCTCTGTTCACCTTGGCTAGTGCTTCCTCGGCGGACTTCAGCCTTTCTCCCATTGTTCTCGTTTTTCTTGCTCTGTCACCAACCCAGTCTCGAGCTCGGTGATTCTCATCAGCAGTTCACTCTAGGCAACCATCATTTCTCTATTTTTTCCTCGACCTCACATTACCTACACTTCGCGTCAGCCTCTTCTCCATCCGCTTCTACACTTGGGCTCATTTTTAAATCCACTGCACATCCTGAACACTTTACAGTCTTTTTAACCATGTTTTTTTCTGATACCATATGTCCCTATACTCGATAATTACTAAACTCGAGCCCTGCCCTAAGAAAAAAGAAAGTCTAAGCTCTACTACAAAAATTTGCGTGTTCAATGTACGCGCACCTCCCCCACGGGGTGGCAAAAGAAAAAAAACAAAAAATTCAAACACACACACACGCGCACTAACTAATAAATACCTGGTGAATGGCCCCCGAAAAAGCCGTACCATAAATAAAGGCTACGAAAATTTCAACTGCTGCCTTTTAATAATAAAGACAAGCTCTAAACATGCAAAAACACTTATCCGCGCCGTCGATCGGGAGCGCTCGAAAAACACGTCATTCCACCGTGACAGTCCGAACCGAAGTCCTATTCCGAACCCATATTCCGCATATGCACACCCATCCAGCGGACATTTCAAGAACTAAACGAGAGGCGGCACATGCACACTTTCTTACGGCTAGCGCTTCGTGTCTAGTTCCCACCTTTAACCACCTCGAGTTCATGCTATATACTAGTTCACTGTATTCATGGTACTGCGGCCCACCGCTCGCTAAACCTTTCTAAAACCAAGGAGGTTATGCCCAGTGAGTCTAACGTAGCAACCCTTTCTTGTCAGATAGTGTACAAGCCAATGGCTGCTGAGGGGGAATGAGAGAGGGGAGAATTCGGGTTTTAGTTAACGCGCACGCTGCGATCCCCATTAGCAGCTGACATAAACAACCAAGCTCTCGAGGAACGCGTCTACGTTGAGGCAGTCAAGCTACGTCGTGCTGATCGGATAGTTTGCGATTTGAGCCGATGCGAGCCGCCGCTGACTTCTTTGCCACCATGTTGAATCTGCGGTGGCTGGTTAGGTCACGTGGTTTGATCTAGCGCAGCCAAAGCCGTGAAGCGGAAACTGGATTCGGTTTCGCGTGGCGAGAAAATCGGTCTTGGATAGTTTTTTTTTTTTTTTCGTTCCGGCCAGGCGGCGTAGTTTTCCGGCCGTTTAGGCGGCGAAACGAGCGAGTTTCCGGAGAGTTTTGCCGCTTTCACTCTCTTCAGGGTCAAGTGTGAGCGCGCCCTTACAGCGAAACGTTTTGTTTTCGTTGCAAAACACAAAGAAATGGGTGCTATAAGGAAGTATATTAAGTGGTGCTGACATGCTTACAACTAGGCATAGACTTGGGTATGGGAACAAATGTGTGCCTAAGTATCACGAACAAAAATAGAATGCTTTCACTCCACTAAATACAGTTCGGTTTACCGTACAAGTTACGCCTACATCTGCGAATAATCCAAATGATTAGAAGGAATTGAGCTCTTTCCAAGAGGAGACTTTGGCTCTAATAAGCACAAACTTCCCATATTCAGAAAATAAACAAAACTGTACTACCACACACAACTATTTCAAAAAATTTTGAATATGTCTGTGCACAAAGATCAAATGTACGTTTCTTCCCAACAGTCACCAGGGATTGTGTAGTCGTAAACGCTCATTTGCATGAAATTCCGGGGTGACCTACCACGGCATCACAAGCAGGAATGTTCTCTTCACATGTGAGCACCGCTGATAGCAACGATTTCACCACAGATGCCCGGAAGTCGAAATTAACATTATCGATGACACAGTCAGCGACGTACTCCAAGTAATAATTAAACAACCTTCCCCTCGATGAGGCAACGACTGGTCTCGTACGTCATGTTTACGTACCGGTAATCAGCTGCAAAGAAAATTAATTTATCAGGCGGCTATCTAACCTCGTAGTTACGAGTGCGACAGAACCATTGGTACGATTCTGCACGAAGATAGAATAAGACAGCGATCGGATTCTCACACATAACCTTAACCGCACCTAACCTCAACAATTTCGGTGAAATGAAGCTACAAAACTATTGCGAAAGAAACAGAAAACAGAACAACGCGTTGAGTGATCAAGTATATCAGAAAAACAGACACAACAGCACGGCGGTGCTAGTCTAGGGCGAGCACAAACCATATATTTTGCGAGACTCCGTAATGCAAGCTAGCGCGGGTCTTGGCACATCAACGAAAACAGTGTCCGTAGATAGGTGGATTCCTCCGATACAAATAACCCTCGAAGGGGTTAAATCGACCCTCACATCTTCTATAGCAATCACCCATGAACAACTCAATCAAATGATGTATATACAGTCGACTCTTGTTCATTGAAACTTGAAGAGACCTCTGAATTTTGTGTGAATCATCAAGAAGTATGAATTATCAGAAGTTCTCAGATAGATGACCACGGGTCAGGTGACACCCCACATTAAGATTAGGCATTGATTTTATCGCACTTAAAAATTTTAGGTGTTTTAAGCCCTGAATGCACGCAGTAAACAAAAAGCAGAGGTGTAAAAACCACAACTTTATTGGCCATTTAGTGCTGATCAGACGTCTTAAGATATAGGGGATTGACAACTGCTTCATTGCTATAGGTATGTGCCTTCAGCGCAAAGCTCTGTATAGCAGTTGAGAAGCATCACGGTTTACCATGCGTGTGCTTCATTTAAAACATTTGTTAACTGGCAAAACCTTTTTTTCCATGTAAGCCTCAGGTACTTATTTGTCATTTCTTCTCGACTGTCAGAATTACATAGGTACACAAACTTTTAAATGGTATATTGGGAAAGCAGCAGATATTTTTTGGTATGGACATGCAAAAAGTACGAAATAACCGAATGCTGGAGTTTGAATTAAGAGACTTTTAAATACTTTGAAAGAATAGAGTGTCAACCAAATAATAGAATTTTGTTTGAATAAACCAAAAGTATGAATTATCAGAGTTTCAATTATCACGAGTCTACAGTACTGTGTCTTGCGCCTCAGATTACATGATTATGTGCCAACGAGTGTTGTATCCAAGCAGAAGTGTGTTCTAGATTTTCACACCCGTACGTCGGAAGGCGGCTGCTGTGGCCAGGAATGTAATCCATCATCGGGATTAGCAGCGCGACACAGATATTTTCACCCCTTTCACATTGCCTACCACCGAGCACGCGATTGTGCAAAAGCCGAAGTAATCATTTATTGTTGAACCAGGAGCATTACGGATTCTGTTTTCGTCATTGATGTGGAGCTTGAGACGAGCAGAAAGCGAACGCAAACGGTGGAACAGTGCATGAAGTGTGCGCATCGTTATGTAGGGGCGTGGCAGCAGGCATCGGCGAGTCCGTGTCGTGACGTCACCCAGGCCTCCCACCAGGAGGCGCGACTCCAACTTCTCGAGGCTAATTGCGAACCAAGACGTAACGGACTGAATACGAAGGAGTAGACACGGTATGCAGTGCGTGTGGAGAGGAGGAAGAAACTGCTGAGCACTTGATAATGTTCTGTGAAGGGCTTCGCTCTTTAGTTAAGGACGATGGTGCAGAGGTTTTCAATGCACCGGGGATTAGGGACAGGGAGAACAAAACAGACTTTAAGCTGGTATAAATAACTAGGAAGAGGTTATCTTAATGGTGGCTAGAATCAAGGCATGAGTGAAGGACTGGCGCTGCAAAGTGCCATTCTTAACTTCAGTGTTTAAAGGCCACCATACCCAGACAGGAACCTGTCCGGCTGGACAAAATTACGGGAATGACAGGGATCGCCAGCCCGATGAAATATTTCTTCTTTTTTTCTTTTTTTTTTTGGAAACCGGGTTTGGTTCGGAATCTGTTTCATTCTTAACTCCAGTAAGCAAATTAAGTATTTCTTTTCTATTTTAACTCAAAGCAGGCGTCCTGAGCACTATAAGGAAAAGGAAATTTAGTCTTTGTTCACTGAGTATTACGGCTATTTGTCGTTACCAGCTTACCGATCTAAAGGATGCAGCCATGTCAATCAATCCATTTATCCATCCAATTCCCTTGGTCACTGAACGATCTCAGCGCCAGGGTTATTTCTCTATGGCGCGCTTTCAAGACTCTACTCTCCACCTTACAAGGATGGTAGCACTCGAGTAGCGCTGTCTACTAAACAAACCTGGAAACGCTCCATTCTGGGTCCAGTAGACTGCATAAATTGCCATTGGGTGTTTCCTAAATATAGCTGGTATAAACCAGCTACTTTTAGCCATTGGGTGTTTCCTAAAAGTAGCTGGATCCAGTAGACTGCATAAATTGCCATTGGGTGTTTCCTAAAAGTAGCTGGTATAAACGTCTTGCCATTTTCGTTGTTTTATAATACGTGAACATGCTTGTTTATGATTTTTATTGTGGCAGCTTGTGTGTTTCAAACCTCTAAGTTTACCGTTTCTTTAGAGCATTGTGATGGCCACCTTGACAACGTTTCAAAATGTCAGGGCTTAGTTTAATACAAGAAAGACTATTTGCACCTCAAACACAGCAAGCTCAGTGCTTGCTACCATATTAAAAAGCGCGTGGCGCCGTCTGTTGCAAGCGCGGCGAAGCAACACTCTCTGCAAATCAAACGTGAAACTTCAGAACTCAAGCCCGGCTGTAAGCATGTTTCGCGCAGTTCCTGTGCTGAAATTTTATGCTGATTTCGTGCGAAACGTGGAGGAGACCTTCCTCGACAGTCCGGAATATCTGCAGCACGTGCATTGCAGACTACGGAAGCAGCTTCATCAGGTACGTACTATTTATTTATTTATTTATTTATTTATTTATTTATTTATTTATTTATTTATTTATTTATTTATTTATTTACAAGCACTGCTGTCCCATGCCTGGGACATTGCAGAAGCGGGTACAGAAAAATCAACGAAATCACAGAAACAAACAATAGTGCGCACAAATTTATGTGACTAACACATAAAATTTTTCCCGAACTCTACAGTGTTCAGTCTACGCAGCACCATCAAGCTTGTTCCAAATTTCCACCACACGCGGAAAAAAAGAGAATTTAAAACAATCCAAACGAGACCTGAAGGGTACAAGGTTCAAAGCGTCTGTACTACGTGTTGTACGCGCTGGTATATCAGCGAAAGATAAGGGCGCGTGAATGCGGGTCATTTTGTGTACAATCTTGTGCAACAAGATAATACTCTCACGTGTACGGCGGTGTTCCAGTGAATGAAGTGATAACAAATGAGCATGTGAAGACGGGGAGAAGTCCCGATCATAACGGTTAAAAACGAACCGTATGGCCTTATTCTGCACAGATTCTAACCTGTTTTTATTTTGCTCAAGATGAGGTGACGAAACCACAGAGACGTACTCGAGCATCGGTCTCACTAGTGTCTTGTAGGCAGTTAACTTACAATCTTTTGTCGAGTTTTTCAATCTTCACTTTAAGTAACCAAGTTTCCTTAGAGCTTGACAAGTTATCTGACCAACATGTTTGCCCCATTTAAGGTCATGTGTAAAGGTGATGCCTAGGTATTTGAATTCACTCACATGTGCTAGGGTGGACCCATTGTAGTTATAACTGAAACTGAGAGGCTGTTTTTTATTTGAGAAAGTCATAGCTACAGTTTTCTTGTATTTTATGGGCATTTGCCACGTTGAGCTCCAATCACAGAATAACGAGAATACGTTGTTGAGGACTGACTGGTCTTGAAAGGTAGTAATGCAGTTATACAGCACACAATCATTGCGATAGAAAGAAACGCGAACAGCGGAAAGCGTTGCTTTCGACTCAGTCAAACTGCGGCGTGCCTTGGCTGTGACAGGACGGAATTTTTGCTGTAGGCCGGCGTCAACGTAGCGCTAGAATCTGGTTCCAACTCACGCTTATGCACCGCATGTGTATCAATTTCCAGTCCTGCCGGGCACTCGGAACACACGCGCGGTTCAAAAGTGCCAGCCAGAACAAGATTTTAAAATGCTACGGTGACGCCGGCCGAGAGCACGCCTAGTGAGTGTCAAGGCATGTCGCAGTTCGACCAAGTCGAATATCATGCTTTCCGCGCCATTCACGCACCGCAATAGTAGGTGGTTGAATTGTACTAAACATGCGCGATGCGTGCATCCATGCGTGAGTAGTAATACGTATATTCTATTATTGGCATGCAGCCTGTGAAAGAGTACGGCAATAGTTTTGTGCCTCATACTACAGGAATACTGCACGCAAATAACTGCTGTAAAGTGAAACAGCTGGAGTCGCGCTTGAATAAACGCAATAAGTACACTAACTTGTACACTTTCCTGGGCTCGTAGTTTTTCCTGCTGATTGCTAATATATCCTAATGCGGCGGAGCTCTGCGTTTTTCGTTGTGGATGGAAATCTGTTTCATTGCAAAACACCGCACCGGCATGATTACCGCGATGTGCTGTGAACTTCACAGGCAGTGCTCAGCAATCTCTTCCTCTTGCGCTAATTGTTGTCGCATCAGATGACAGCGAAGTGGTATCGAGATGACATTTTATAAGCGTGCACAGCGTGAAAAGGAGCTTTTTTGCATTTTAAACTCCCAGAGCAACTGCATTTCATGCTTGCAAGGCGCGCCTTGACAGTTGCTGACAAATGATGGCGTCTCTGGGAGTGAGGGTAGACCACTGACGGCGCCTGGGTTCGAGATAGGCGTGCTCTCGTCTATAGTGTACTGGAATATTCTAACACACTATAACCTCAACGACTCGGGGTCACGTTACCCAAGGTTAAACGTCACATATGGCGTGAATGCATAAGCGATCGGCTTCAACTGGCTACGCCTTGTCAAGCAACTTAGAGGTTCAAGTGACAAAGAAAAGAAAAAAAAACTCCCAAGCATTTCCCCGAGGGTGAACATGGATAATTGCGAATGCACGGGATGATGCCATGAGGGGGAGTAAAGTTAAAATCTGTTGGCATTCACCAGTGAGTTAACGCAAACTCCCCCGTGTGATCACATTGCGATTTCCAGGAACCATTCGACCCTCTCGGGAAATCTTGGTGAGTTTACGCGTATATGTGAGAGTACATTCACCTTAGAATGATGTTTATGTCCGCAGCCTACTTCGCCCGCTTGCGCTCGGCATCACGGGCCCTTCGCCGCGCTGCCTTGTCTTCAACCGGCGCGACATCTTCAACGACGCGTGCAATGCTCACATTCGATTGCGCTGTACTCGTTGTTGGAGGTATCGCAGTCGAGTTTGATGCCTGCGATGGATCTATGACGACTTGCCGATCTCGAGCAAGTCGTGGCTGCGTGGGCACGCGCAGCCACGGAGCGGAGGACGGAGCGCACGCAATCACGTGGTGTGTGACGTCGCTGCGCCGTTGCTACCATGGAGGAAGGAAAAATATAGGAAAGGCCTTGACGTCATAATCGTGAAGCCGCCGCATGGATGGATGGATGGATGGATATGGCTGTACCCTTTAGATTGGGCGGTGGCTAGCGCCACCAAGCCGTAATACTTAATGAACTCAAAACTATATTTATTTATTTTTTTCTTAAAAAGTGAGTTTGAGGATTCGTACTTTGCAGTGAAGAGTTTAATTTTCACTTGTGCTTTGACTTTAGCCACCAATCAGATAACCTCCTTCTAGTTAGGTCTACTTGCTTAAAGTCTACTTTGCCCTCCCGGTCCCTAAACCCCAGTGCTTTGAAAAACTCTGTGCCATCATCCTGAACTATAGGGTGAAGCCCTTTACAGAACATTATCAAGTGTTCGGCAGTTTCTTCTTCCTCTTCACACGCACTGCATACTGTGTCTACCTCTTCGTATTTGGCCCAATATATCTTGGTTCGCAGTACTCCCGTCCTTGCCTCAAACTGTAGAGAACTACCCCGAGTATCATCATAGATCCTTTCCTTGGCAATTTCCTGCTTAAAAGTTCGATAGATCTCTAGTGCGGACTTCTTAATCATGCCCATTTTCCACATGTCAGTCTCCGTTTCCTTCACTTTCTTCTTAACCGATAGTTCTTTTTGGTTTGGCCACCTGCTGTTTTCTAAGTATTTACCAGTCAACTTCCTGGTTCGCTTCCTCCATTTTGTATCGACATTCTTCATGTACAAGTTGCTGAAAACCTTCCTAGCCCAACGCTCCTCCTTCATTTCTCTCAATCTCTTCTCAAATTTTATCTTGCTGCTAGCTTCCCTGCCCTCAAATGATGTCCATCCCATATTACCTTGTACTTCCTGATTTGGTGTATTCCCGTGAGCTCCTAAAGCAAGCCTACCTATTCCACGTTGCTTAATTTCTAATCTTGCTTGAACTTCTGATCTCATGCACAAGACCACATTGCCGAACGTCAGCCCAGGAACCATGACCCCTTTCCATATTCCTCTCACAACATCATACCTATTGTAATTCCACAGTGCCCTATTTTTCATCACTGCTGCATTCCTGTTACCTTTAGTCGTCACGTATATTTCGTGTTCCCTCAGGTACTCGGTCCCATTGCTTATCCATACGCCCAGATATTTGTATTTATCTGTTATCTCTAGCGTGACGTCCTGTATCCTAAGCTCACTACCTTCGTTGTCATTGAAAATCATGACTGCTGATTTTTCCTTACTGAATCTAAATTCTAACCTATCTCCCTCATTACCGCAGATGTCCATCAATCTCTGCAAATCTTCCTTGTTGTTGGCCATTAGCACTATATCATCTGCGTACATTAATGCAGGTAGTGCCTGATCAATACGTTTTCCTTGTTTGACTAAAGAGAGGTTGAAGCCCAGCCCACTTCCCTCTAATTTTGCCTCTAATCCTTGTAGGTACATCATGAATAATAAGGGTGACAGGGGACACCCCTGCCTAAGCCCCCGTTTTACCTCTGCAGGCTTGGATACCTGTTTTTCCCACTTTATAACTACCTTGTTACCTTTATAGATACCCTTTAAAAGATTAGTGACTACATGTTCCACGCCTAGTGTGTCCAGTATTCCCCTCAATTCCTCTTGAACCACGCTATCGTACGCTCCCTTGATATCCAAGAATGCTAGCCACAGGGGACTGTGTTCCTTTTCTGCTATTTCGATGCACTGCGTCAGTGAGAACAGATTGTCTTCCAACCTCCTGTGTTTCCGAAACCCATTCTGCAGTTCCCCCAGCACCCCCTCATCTTCTATCTATGCCTGCAGTCTTTCCTTTATAATCTGCATTGCCAGCCTGTAAACCACTGATGTCACTGTTATAGTACGAAAGTTGTTTATGTCCGCTTTGTCCCCCTTTCCTTTATAGATCATGCTCATCCTGCTAAGTTTCCATCCATCGGGAACTTCACCATCAATTATTATTTTGCTCACTGCCTCTCTCAAAGCCTGCTTAGACTTTGGACCTAATGTATTTATCAGCCTAATTGGATTGCCATCTGGGCCTGTTGATGTACTACTATGAACCCTTTTCTCAGCCCTTTCCTACTCTCGTTGTGAAAATGGAGCCATTGCACCACTTGATTCGTCCTTGTCTATTGTGGTGCATAAAGTACTTCTTTGTTGAAATTTTTCTGTCACCCTTGCCCTTATATATTAAATAGCTTCGTCCCCTTCTAGCCTGACACCTTGGGCTGTAGTTATAAAACTCTGCTCTAGGCTCGTCTCATTTCTTAGGGGGTTTAGATGGTTCCAAAATTTCGCAGCTGCCTTTCTATCTTTTTTATGTACTTCTGCCAGCCACTGAGCTCCCTTTCTTCTAATCTTTTCATTGATCAGAAGGGATGCAGCCCTTCTACAGCTTAGAAAGGTTTCCCATTTTCTTTCAACATCATCTGTCGGTTCACCCCGCTGCTTAGCGTGTCTGTGTTCCCTAGAGGCTTCCTGACGTTTTGCTATGGCTCTCTTCACTTCCTCATCCCACCAACTTTTGGGTTTGTGTCTTCTTTTCGGGGGTGACTTGTAACGCGTCTTAGCAAGCTCTAGCTCAAAGAGTCTAATTAGATTCATGTATGTCCACACTGTCTTATTATCCTCCGTGATTACTTTCTCAATTTGTTTAGTGGCTATTTCAATTTGCCTTTCTGTTTAAAAATTTTTCTGTAGTTGCTCATCTTGTCTCCTTCCCACTTGACGTCATTCCCGCATTGCAAACAACCGCACTTCCGCCTAGCGGAGAAGCTAATAAACACTTCGCAATTTCCGACGACGAGCCGCCGCAGTGGACTTGGAAGCAGTTCTCTGCCGCCAGCGGGTCAATCGACGAGTGCTGCTTCTTTTGCGTGTTTTTAAAAGAAAAGTTGTGCGATGCCCAGCTGTATACTCGGTGCGAATCACGTGCACCGCCGGATGTACCTGGTGCCACTTTTCATGTATTTTTGTTTCACTGTTGATGAAATTTGCATGCGGAGCTCTCAGCTGTACGCTCCGTTAATTCTTATTCATTGTGTCAACTGAGAACACGCGCGAGCTTTCGTTTTTACTGTTGTAAGCATCGTGTCGCGTTTGTAGAAGTGGTGTCGTTCATACGGAAGGGCAATAAACTTTTCTTGTTACCGGATTAAGTATGTATGCACCGTACGGTGTGCGCTCGCTGCATGTTAGTTGTGTGCGCACTGGAAATACACACATAACGTGCACGATCACGTATACAATGCAGCTGTGTCTTCTTACCGACGTAAAGTACGTCAAGTACCAGGCTGGCGTCGCACGGAATAGCTATGAAGCAAGCTCTCAAAATCGTGCATTGCCACACTGACACTATACACAAGCAAAGAACGGTTAATCAGCCCGTAGATGAGGAAATATGGCTAGGAGAGAGGAGGAGGAGGAGGAGGAAAGAACTTTATTCAGAGTCCGGCGAGTAGATGGGGTGGGCGATTGGCCTCGCCTAGGTTACGGCCAGGAGTCCTTGAATCCTGGCGGCTTCCTCGGCCCGCTGGACGGCCCACATTTGGTCTTCGAGAACGGAACTGAGCATTGCGGCTTCCCAGCGCGCGCGAAGGCTGTCAGCAGAGGCCGCATACTTGTTATGAGTACTAATCCCTCTACATTCTCATAACATATGCTCCAGAGTGGCTCTGGAGTCGCAACGCTTGCACCTGTCCGTTTTGTATATATCAGGATATATTATGTGCGATAGCGCAGGATTCGGATATGTCCTAGTTTGTAACTGCCGCCATTCGACGGACTGTCTTTTTGTTAATTTTGGGTGAGGTGGCGGGAATATGCCCCTCTGTAATCTATAATGCTTTGTAATTTCATTGTATCTGGTCATTCTGTCTTCCCACTTCCCACTCCCACTCGTCTGCCACGCCGTAATCACCGGAGGAGGTTGGGGCGGCACTTGAGAGGGCAGCTCGGTCGGTGAGCCCTCGAGCTGCGTCATGTACAGCCCCATTGTTGCTGTCCCCCGCGATGGCATGAGCAGGTGTCCATATAATATATGTATTTCTGGGGCTTGTTCGACACCCTCCTTTGAGAATACGTAGTGCCTCCGGGGAGATGCGGCCGTTGGCAAAGTTTCTCACTGCCGTTTGAGAGTCACTGACTATCACGGTTGCGTTTGTCTGAGCTACAGCGAGCGCTATGGCTACCTCTTCCGCTGTCTCGGTACTTGTGGTGCGTATCGTCGCGCATGTCATACAGCGTTTGTTGCTATCGATTACGGCTGCGGTAAACCCCCGTTTGCGCTTGTATCGAGCAGCGTCTACGAAAACTGCGTCCTTGTCATTACTGAACTTTTTTTGTATTTGTTTTGCTCTTGTCTCTCGTCTAGCTTTATTGTGTACGGGGTGCATGTTTTTTGGCAAGGGTGGTATCACCATTGTTTCCCTGGTCTCTTTTGGAATGTCCACCTTAACGCCGTGTTGCGTGTGATACGTTATACCTAGTCGCTCTAGAATATGTCTTCCTGCTCGTGTCTTAAAGAGACGTTCATATTGCGCCGTACACTGCGCCTCAATAAGCTCATCTATTGTATTGTGTAGGCCTAGCTGTAACAGTTTGTCGGTGCTTGTGCTAATCGGTAGCCCTATAGCTAGTTTGAATATTTTTCAAATGAGGCAGTCTAGCTTGATCTTTTCCGCGACTTGCCATTTTAAGTATGGCGCTACGTATACTATTCTGCTAATCACGAATGCCTGTATCAACCTTATCGTGTTTTCCTCCCGCATGCCACTGTGCTTAGTTGCTATCATTTTTACGAGTCTCATTATTTGGGCTACAGTTGCATCCAGTCGCCTGAGGATTTCTCCATTGTTTCCCTTGGCTTCGATGAGCAGACCCAGTACTCTGATCCTGTCGACTATGGGTATGGTTTTTCCATCGGCTGTTCTTAACTGTATTTCTTCTCTATGAGCAAGACCTTGCAGGAAGTTGCCTGGTTTGCGACCTCTACGAGTAGGTCTGTACAGCAACAGCTCTGATTTTTCCGCAGAGCAGGCTAGCCCAGTACCTTCCAGATACCGCTCGACCGTTTCGACTGCTGTTTGAAGCGTTTCCTCTATTTCGCCATCACTACCACTTCTCACCCATAGGGTGATGTCATCTGCATATATAGTATGATTCAGTCCTTCGATTGCTTGGAGTTTGGTTGGCAGTCCAATTAGAGCCAGATTGAATAACATAGGTGATAATACCGAGCCTTGCGGCGTACCTGCACTGCCCATCTCAATTTCCTCTGAAACTAGGTCCCCTATCATGATCTTTGCCTTCCTTCCCGTCAGGAAAATACGCACGTAATTGTACGTCCGTTGTCCAAGATCTAGATCGTTTACCCTTTTTAGCACCGTTGCATGGGTTACATTATCAAAGGCCTTCTTGAGGTCTAACCCTAGAATGGCCTTTGTCGCTGTTCCCGGATTATCTATAATCTGATGTTTTAACTGTAGCATTGCGTCTTGCGTTGAGAGGTTCCTCCTGAACCCTATCATTGTGGGTGGAAGCGCATCCCGGTCCTCTAGATAGGCAGTTATCCTCTCCAGAATCACGTGCTCCATGAGTTTCCCCGCGCAAGATGTGAGAGATATGGGTCTCAAGTCCGCAATCTGCACTCGCTTGCCTGGCTTGGGTATTAACACGATTTTTGCCGTCTTCCATTGTTGCGGAATCTGTCCTGCCTTCCATGATTTGTTAATGAATTCAGTTAACTTAGTTATGCACTCGTCATCCAAATTGCGTAGCGTTTTGTTAGTTATGCCATCTGGTCCAGGTGCTGATCTAGTATTGAGTTTTTGCAAGACGGCGCTCACTTCTGCCTCCCCGATCTCGTTGTCTAAATCATCATTTGCTAGCCCTGTGTAATCAGGGTGTGTAACGGGAAGCGCTTGAGAGATGTATGTTTTCTTGATTTCATTCAGGAAATCCTGCTCTGTACCTTGATATCTTTGTATTAACCGATTAATATTGTGCCTTTCTGCCAACTTGTTTCCGTCCGGGTTTAACAAATGTCTAAGGATGGTCCACGTTTTCGCCATTCCTATCTGGTTGTCCATGTCATTGCACTTTTCCTCCCACTGTTGTCTGCACAGCTGCTGGGCGTATTGCTCTATATCTCTGTTCAATTTAGCTATCTTTCTACGAAGTGTCCGGTTGTGCCTTTGGTTTTTCCTCCTCCGTTGTAAACCTTCCTTAGCTTCCCACATGTGGAGAAGCTTATTGTCCAGATACTCTATCTGCGCCTCCAGTGGCACCGTTTGCGTAGCGGCCTCCACGTCTCGTTTTAACTTTTCGGTCCATTCATCAATACTCCGTATCATATCGTCGGGCTCCTCTCTGATGTTTCGGAACTTGTCCCAATCGACAAGTTTAAGTTGTCTGCCTTTTGCCTTCCGCGGCCCTGCCCTCACCGTTATTTCAAGTATAAAATGATCGCTTCCCAAGTCATGTTGCGTATTGGTCCATTGCGTGTCCAGTATATTTTTGGTGAACGTCAAATCTGGCGTGGTATCCGCGCAAACGCTAGTACCTGTTCTTGTAGGAATGGATGGATCGGTCACGAGCGTCAGGCCCTCCTCCTGTGCGTCCAACCACAAGTTCCTGCCTTTCTGGGTTTCCATCCTGTAGCCCAATGCACCGTGTGGGGCGTTGAAATCTCCTCCAATCACTAGCGCCCGGTTGCCCGTTATAGCGAGGGTTTTTCGAAACAGCGTGCGGAATTTGTGCTTTCTGCATTTAGGACTGCTGTAAATATTCAATACGAAAAGGCTGTCCTCTGTTTTTCGCGTGGGTATGAGTTCGAGGAGAATGTGATTTATTGCCTTGATTTCCGTGTCATGTTGCACCACCGCGTGATTTCGCTTAACCAACGTTGCTAATACCTTTGTCTCCCCATCAGCACTGCCGAATGACTTATATCCCGACAGTTTGACCAGCCCGTGCGTTTCTTGCACCATTATAACATCCGGGGTGCTGGTGTCCTTAAGATGTTGTTGCAAAATGTGTCGTTTTCGATTATATCCTCGACAATTCCGTTGCCAAATCGTGTAGCTATTTTGTCTGTCCATGGCGGCGTTACAAGTTCTCTAATCCCTCGGTGGGCACCGAGGTCCTAGCGTACGGTTTAAAAGACGTCTTAACTGGGCCCCCACCACTTGACTGCGATCCCCATATTGCTAGCTTGGCGTCGAAATCAGCCACCATTGGCTGCACTTTCTGCAATATCGTCTTGCCTAGCTCCTCAATTTTGGCCTCTATGTTTGCCTCAAATCTAACTTCTTGTTGTTCGAGCTTAGTTTGCAATTTTTTTTTCAATTTGTTCTATTTTGGCTTCCATGGTGTTTGCGAATTCCTCCTGTCTTTCTTGTGGCGTCGCAACTGCTTTTGGTTTCTTTACCACGCTTTTAATCGGAGCGTTCTCTGGTTACGTTTAACAGGGGTGAGGGCTGCTACCTCTTCTTTCATTGCTGCGCCTTTTCCTTCATTATAACTTGTGAGGTTTCCTCGTTGCGTGTAACCCCTCCGTTTTTCAGAAAATCATTTTCTTCCCTGAGTTTTTAATCTCATTCATAAATGCAACATTGTTCTGCCTGATCTGCGCCAATTCGTTCTCTAGCGCCTTAATTCTACATTGAAAAGCAGCCTCTGCCTCCGCGCGCGCCCCGGAAGCCACATCAGCCCAGCTCACCTGGAAGGGTCCCGCGGTGCCATGGACGCCGCTCGGTCCTTTTGAGCTTTGGGATCCTCCTCCCTCCTTTGATCGGGGAGACCCGGTGTTGCCGGTCTTGGGTCTAGACCTCGATCTGGACCTCGATCTGGACCTCGATCTGGATCTAGACATAGATGTGGTGGTAGTAAACGTAGAGCGGTTTTTGTTTTGTGTTTGAAGCTTGGTGAAGGCTTCTGATCCGGATGCGTCCCGCGTCTGATGTTCCGATCTTTGACCTGAGTCGCCCCATCTTTGCCTGTGAAGTGCTTTCGCTTCCGTCTCGTAGTAAAGTGCTTCTTCTTCCTCTCGTCGGGCTCGTTCCCAGCGGCATCGTTTCACCAGATACGGTACCTTAAATCTGGCCTTGCAGTGGCGATCTGCCGTTGGGTGGTCTTTGCCACACAGCTGGCACTTCACTTCGCACTCGTGCTCCTGCGGTGGGTTCTCAGTGCCACACTCTCTGCATATTCTGCTATTCGGGCTCGGGTAGACGTCAGCTCTGTGACCAAAGTGTCCACACTGGTAGCACACGTCTATTTTCTTGCAGTATAGTGAGCACTTGACCAGTGCTCTTCCGTAGCTCACATAACTTGGAACGCGATGCCCATCGAAGAGGACGATGACGTTTGTGGTGTTTCCCATCCTCTTGGCCATGAGGACTGTCGGATTTCTCGGGGTTACCAGCATTTCCACGATCTCTCTTGGAGACACGTCCTGCGTTACACCTCGGATCACCCCTTTAGATGTATCTTCCGGAGCTGACTCGTACGCATTGGCTTCGAAATCTTTGTCCCCAATCTTCAGTTTAGCGATGGTTCTGTATTTTTCGGCGCGCTCCTCTGATGGTGTGCTGACCACTAGAATGTTCTGTTTATAGTTGGCACATACCGTGTCTTCTTCCGATTCATTCCTGGGTATTTTAGCGGCGTTGGCAACGCAGCATTCTAGACGATTGATCCCGTAGTCAGTGACCTTGAAGCCGTCACGTGGGCGCACAATTATCTTGTAATCTTCCTTCGGCAGACGGGGCATCCTGCTCGCAGCCGCAATTTGTCTTGCTCTCTGTCCCTTCCTCAATCTATTACTGACCACGTTCTCGCTTGAGAAGTGCGTTTCTTGGTCCTTGGCTTCATGCGTTGTGGTTTCTTTGTTGGCTCGTCCTTTTCTGTTCACAAGGCGCCAACCTGCGTCGTTCTTATACTCTTGTTGCGTGATTTCTTCGCCATCCACGCTCATCGTAGCCATCCTGTGGCATTAACCCGATAAGACGCCGCCTTGAAGGGGCTCAAGACGCCAGCGTCCGTGGGCTAGGCCAAGCGCATTATGCACAGCAGCAGGAGGCAACGGCGTCGTGCGTTCGTCGGCGTTACAGAAATGTGGTCAATGTGCCGAAAATTAAACGTCCACCTACTTGAGAGTGGTATCGCGGGGTTCCGTGGAACTTCCACTTTCTTCACTGTAAGAAGGCGTCCGTCAATTCTTCGATTTCACGCTGAGAATCACTGAAAATCTGCGGAGCCGACGCGACATGCGTGTCTGCACTCCGTGGCCCCCTGGCGGTCCCCCCGCTAAGAGAGAGAGAAAAAAAAGGCCTTGCGGCGAGCAGAACGCATAAGGCACTGCCGGGTGAGTGCGAATGCGATGATGCAGAGGCTGAATGATTTTCATTCCGACACGTACCGGTGATTTCTGTGACGTTGCACAAAAACATTCTATGAAGTATTTCAGCACGCCGCGCTTGGGCCTGTCATGCACGAACAGTCTGGGAAAAGTGTGCTCGCAACATTTTACTGGTGTGCTCGGAAAAGTGTGCTCGCAACATTATATGGAGCGTATACATGAATGGCTGGTCATGTAGGCACCCTGTTGTGTGCCTGCAAAGGTACCTAGGAACATGTTTGCTGGCATCTGCTGATACGGCTGTTATCTCCATACGTTTTACACCAAAGAAATCTACTAAAGTCTGCCGGTGTGCAGTCTTTTCGATGAACATTCAGTTGCCCCGCAGCGTTGCACAGTAGACGCGAGTAACAGCAGTCGACAGCTACAGGTGTCAAGAAACTTGTCTAGAATACCACGAATAGATGTGGATGGGTGTACCAGGCTGTGCCCTTTAGAACGGGCGGTGGCTCACGCTACCTAGCCACAAAGTTAGGTACTATCATTGTGTGTTTAAGGATTGAATTTCACTAGCGCCTCGATTGTAGCCACCAATCAGTTAGCCTCGTCCTGGTTATTTCGACCCGTTCAAACTTTATTTTGCCTTCACTGTCCCTAAACCCCAATGCTTTGAAAATTCGGTGCCATTATCTTCGACTAGAGGGTGCAGCCCCTTGCAGAACATTATATGTTCAGCCGTTTCCTCCTCCTCTCCACGCAAGTGGTTAGGCGGTTCTCGGTGCTGGTTGGGTGGCTAAGTACCGGATAGTATTTATTTTTGTCTGGTATTGGTGTGTTTTTCATTATTTCATGCAGGATAATTTTTGTTTCCTTGATCTAGTCTTAAGGCTGTACTGATGTCGAGGAATTCTCCGGGTCCGGAGCGTTCCCTGTGGACGGCCTCGCTACACAATGAATTACCTCTTGATTTGTTTCTCCGCAGGGGCGTGAGCAATATTCCCGTCGCTATGGTACCTTTGGGTGGAAATTTCATTAAGCTGAATAACCCTAAGGCGGCACAAGAACATCTCCATGCCGTGACCCCAAACTACCAGAGCATAACCGACGTGCGGCAGTTTGGTCGTGGTGGCATTGTATGTCGGACACCAGATCAGCAATGTGTAAAGGATCTTCTTAAGTATTCTTCCTTTGCTTCGATCCCGGTAAGTGCGTATATACCAGAACATCTCGCATGCACTAAAGGCATTGTGCGTGGGGTTGACGGACAACTAAGCCCTGCGGAGACACTCGAGAAGCTGTCGGTGGCAGGTGTGGTTGCAGTTTACCGGTGCAATAGACTCGCTGACAACAAACGACATCCCACAGAGTCAGTGATTGCGACTTTTGAAGGTACGTCGTGTCCTTCAGAAATTAAAGCGTGGCCATTAGTATTTCGAGTAGATCAGTTAGCGTCCCGCCCATTGCAATGTCAGAACTGCTGGAGGTTTGGACATAGCTCTCGTGGCTGCAAATCGGAGGGTCGATGTCGTAGATGTGGTGAACGCCACTCAGATCAAGATTGCAAGGCCCAAGATGACTTGTGTTGCTTGTGCGGTGGACATCATGCAGCTGATTTCGCAGAGTGCCCAATGCGCCATGAAGAAGTACAAATACTAGAAATCCTAGACAAAAGGAGATGCTCTATAAAGGAAGCCATTGCAGCTGTTAAGGAGAGAGCCCATGGCTATGCTGGCGTTACAACACGTCATTTATGTCAGGATACTAATATCGCGCAGGCAGTTGAGGTTGCGGTAGGAAGAGCTATGGCTACAGTTAAGGACCAATTGGTAACTAGCATTTCCGAATGCATAGCACAAGTTTTCAGTAATCAAATTACTAAACTGTTAATTCCATCTGCATTGGGTAATCCTGAGCCCAATAAAATACCGACTACCAGTGATGCTACTGCAGTATGTAATGATGAGCTGAATAACGCGGATAACATCCGGGGCTCCTCAGAGTGCATAACAAACGTTGAACAAGATCAAGTGTCAGGCCTAAGTGTGTATACTGATCTCGAGCTTGATGCTCGGGCACAGAAACGCAGCCGGTCCCTATTGAAGCATGATGTTTCAAGTTCCCTTCCGTCAAATCCCAAAAAGACTATGTCTAGTAAAATACTTCGAGAAAGTATTTTGGAGAAAGCTATCTCCGCAACAATTCTTACACAAAAATAGCGTCCATGAGAATTCTGCAGTGGAATTGCCGTTCTCTATTTGTTGCTCTTACTGATTTACATTTCCTGTGTGATAAAATAAATCCCCATTTATTCTTACTTCAAGAATCTTGGATTGCTCCTGATACTCATATTTATTTTAAATATTACCGTTTGTTCAGACTAGACCACCCTACGAGAGGTGGCGAAATAGTGACAATGATTTCGAACAAACTTTGCCACAAAGCCAAACTGATGTTAAAGTTTCTCTCTGCGGCATACGAAATATTAGTTGTAGGCTTAACTCTCCAGAGCAGGCAGGTTGTGACAGTAGTAAATGCTTACTTTCCTTCAGGCGTACATGACACTCGGCCATTAGATAGCTTAATAACCACGTGTGGAGCAAACGTTTTACTAGCAGGTGATTTCAGCTCCCACCATGTCACATGGGGAGTAAACACGAATACGTGTGGCAGCCGGTTGTGGAATTGGGCCCAAGATAATCATTTTTCATGACAGAATTCGGGAAGCCCAACATACGTATGCAGTCATACTTCTTCAGCGATAGATTTAACTTTTACAAGCTCCAACCTTAATGTTTCAGCTTGGTCAGTCGTTGATTGCGCAACAAACAGCGACCACTTACCGATAACTTTCGAAATAGACATTCAGATAGCCTCATAAATCTCTATTACTTGTACGCATATTAACTACTCAAAATTTAAGGATTCCTTCCTTTCTTCACTGTCTTCGTTGTCAGATAATAGCTCGATGCCAAAGGCGCGGAGCTTATATTCATTATTAAAGAATTCCTGTGAGAAATCGGAATTCGTGGTGTCGTCAGCGAATCATAACTCGAATTCTCCTTGGTGGAATGACGATTGCTCGAGGGACTATAGACGCAGAAAGGCAGCATGGAAAAAGCTTTTGTACAATCGGTGCCCTCAAAAATGGAAAGATTACCAGTTCGTTGCAGGCGTTTTTAAACGTACAGTTGCCAAGTCAAAAGAAGATTACGAAAGGCGGAAGTTCGATTATCTTTATAGATCCAAGAATAAAAAAGCGTTATTTAGATTCCTACGTAGAAGAAAAATGATTCCGCAATCAATAAATGCAGACTCTATCATTTTGTCGGCTGAAGAAACAAAAGCTTCATTAGAAGTGATTTGAAAGGAATTAGAGCAACGTTTCTTCAGCCAACTATCACCACCTCCTTCACCGGCGCTAAGAAACGAGGACTTCACAGACGTTTCCAGGCATGAATCGTCGCAAGTGTTAGCTAACTTGCCATCAGCAGCTCTGTGCCCTGACGGTGTTACCTCGTTCATGTTGAAAATGATGCATAAAGAGTGCCAAGAATACCTATTGGATATAATCAACTATTCTTTAAGTACGGCATGGCTCCCATTGGAGTGGAAAATAGCAAACGTAATACCAATACTGAAAGCTCCGGGTAAAAGATACGTTTTGGATAACATTAGGCCCATTGCGTTAACCTCAAACTTTGTAAATGTAATTGAGAGAATCCTGAACGTTCGAATAACAAATTTCATCAATGAGAGAGAAATTCTGAATCCATCCCAATTGGCTTCAGATCCGGATGCTCCATATGGCAGGCCCGTATAGACCTTGAAAGTCGCATAAAATTACATAAGCGGGAAGGAAAATATGCTGCGTTCGTCACTCTCGATATAGCAAAAGCGTACAACAACGTTGAGCTTAGTGTTAATCAACCAGCTGCACAACCTTAACTTCCCAAACTATATACAGTCATGGATAGCAGAATTTTCGCGCAATAGAACGTTTTATTGTTACAAAACGGCATCTCGTCTTCTGAATATGTGCAAACAAGAAGTGTCCCGCAAGCGGCCGTCCTTTCCGCGGTGTTGTTTAATATCTTGATGAGCTCTTTACCTCGGCACCAGGACGTCCACACTTATGTATATGCGGACGACATCGCATTCTTTTCAGCAGCAGAGGACATTCATAGGCTATTTAAAATATTACAGACATACCCATCGGTCATATAAATGTGGCTTGATAGCCTACATCTGTATTTAAATGTCAAGAAATGTCCCGTTTTAACATCTGCACTCGAAGACCCTTTTCACATTTCGCTCTCCTATCACCTGGATACCATTCCTCAAGTAGTGAATGTGAAATATCTGGGGGTGACCTATGACCAATCAATGTCTTGGAAGACACACATTGAAAACATTGCAGCAAAGGCAGGTCGTGCGATGGGAATATTAAGCAAAATTAGTAATAGTCGCTTAGGTATGCGGAGAAATACTCTTATCTCAGTGTATTGTATGTACATTCGCCCAGTGCTTGAGTTTGAGTGTGTCTTATACGCGGGGGCACCTGCCTACAAGATATATCTGTAGTAGCCAACGTATGACGCGCCGTACAGACGTCACAGGCTACGTCATGTGCCTGTACTTATATTGGCATGTGAGCCGCTCGCTTATTGCATTAAACCTTCGCCACCAACTGAGTCCAGCATCGCCTTGCTCGCCGGCTACAACAGATGGCGACGAGGATGGGATAGGCTGCACCGAACGACGGGGCCGGATCCTGTGAGCAACGACAGCTGGAAGGTGAAAGGCAAGGTATGGCGAAGATGTGGGAATTTGACACCTTCATAGAAGAAGGAGACGAAGATTTCGCATCGTATGTAGAACGGTTTGGGCACTATTGCAAAGTAGCCGGCGTACAAGACGAAGAACTTAAAAAGTCAGCCTTCATCTGTGCCATATGAAAGAAAGCGTACAAGACGCTCACGGACCTTCTTCTACCTGCAAAACCTGAAGAGAAGACGTTCAAGGACTTGGTGAAAGTGCTGAGTGGCCACTACGAGCCTTCAAGTCAAGTCATTGCGGAGCGTTTCAAATTCAACAGGAGGTACCAAGGAGAAGGAGAGTCCGTCGCGGCCTTTGCAGTCACGCTGAAGCACATGGCAGCCAAGTGCAACTACGGTACGTTTCTCGACGACGCTTTACGGGACCGGTTCGTCGCTGGGTTACGGAATTCCACCATTCAGACGGGTTTACTGAAGAGGAAGGAACTGACGTTCGAATCAGCCTGCGTTTTTTCTAAGAGCGTTGAGCTAGCAGAGCGGGAGTCGAGGGGATTCCGACCAACTGCGAATACGGATTCCGATATTCACGCTCTAAAGAAGACGGGGAAGGAACCGGAGTTGGCTGGCAAGCCGAAGAACAGTTCAATGCAAAGCTGCTATCGATGCGGTCAAGAGCATGACGCCCGTTGCTGCCGTTATCGTAAATTCAAATGCCATCTTTGCAAGCGCGTGGGACATTTGGCGCGCATGTGCAGATGCAAGCAACCGGCGCCGGGCACCGTCCACAACGGGAGTGACAAAGCGAGCGGAGGCACAGAGCTGCTGCTGCACGGTGTGTATCTGGTGGGCACGGAACAACCATATGAAGTTGAAGTACAGATATCCGGCCAGCTTGTGAAGATGCAAGTAGATACGGGCGCAGCCGTATCACTCGTTCCGGAATGCGTTTACCGGCAGCTAAAGCAGCCGCCGCAGCTTGCGAAGTGCGAGATGAAGCTCAAGACTTATGGCGGAGCGACGCTACAAGTGAAAGGCCAAGCGGAGGTTTTGGTCAATTATAAGGGACAGCGGAAAGTCCTGCCAATCATCGTGGTACCAGGAGAGAAGCCAGCACTCCTAGGCCGCGACTGGATTGCGAACCTCGGAATGGACCTAAACAGCATTCACGAGGTGCATGCACAACCGTCTGTCGACAGCATCCTGTCAAGGTATGCCTTGACAGGATGAAGGTAGGTGTTTTCACCTGGTTTAGGGTTGATAAAGGGTTACCAAGCAAAACTGGTGCTTAAGGAAGGAAGAATGCCAGTCTTTTGCAAGGCGTGGTCTGTGCCGTATGCCATTCGTGAACCTGTCGAGCATGAGCTAGGCAACTTGCAAAAAGAGGGCATACTGATGCCCGTAACCCGCAGCGACTGGGCCACGCCGCTGGTAGCTGTTCACAAGCCAGACGGCACAGTACGATTGTGTGGAGACTATAAATTGACGGTGAATCCATGTGTAAAGACCGACCATTACCCACTGCCCGCCGTGGAGGATTTGTTCACGACACTCGCTGGGGGCAAGGTTTTCACCGTTCTGGACCTTTCGACGGCATATCAGCAAATCGAGGTGCACCCTGACTCGCGACCCTTGCTGACTATAAACTCTCACATGGGGTTGTTCCAGTATGTTCGAATGCCGGACGGAATCTCAAGTGCACCGGCAGTTTTCCAGGCAATCATGAACGAGCTGTTGAAAGGACTACCGGGAGTGGTATGCTACCTCGACGACGTCCTCATCACGGGAGCATGGCATACCGAACGCCTGGCCCTGGTTGGGAGCAGTCCTGCAGGTCTTCAGGGACCACGGCGTAAAAGTGAGAAAGGAAAAATGCAAGTTTTTCTTGAATTCTGTCAAATATCTTGGGCATATCATTGACGAAAATGGTGTGCACCCGTGCGTCGAGAAGGTTGAAGCCATAAGGGAAGCACCCACACCTAAGAGCATCAGTGAGCTTAAAGCGTACCTTGGCATGATAACTTTTTACTCCAAGTTCATGCCAAACATGTCTTCGAGGCTAAAGCCTTTGTATGCACTGCTTCAGAAGGATAAGAAGTGGGTCTGGTCCGCAAAAGAACAAAAAGCCTTCGCGGAGAGTAAGAGCCTCCTTACGCAAGCGAGCGCGCTAACATTCTATGACCCAAAGAAGCCTCTTGGATTAGTCTGCGACGCCTCTCCTTACGGGGTTGGTGCAGTGTTGTTTCACGTCGTGAACGGGGAAGAAAGGCCGATAGCTTATGCGTCATGCACTTTGAGCAAGGCCGAAAGTGGCTACGCACACATAGAAAAGGAAGCGTTGGCTGTGACTTTCGGAATCAAACGGTTTCACAAGTATCTTTACGGCCGTGAATTCACCATTTATTCCGATCACCTTCCCCTGGAGGTACTGCTGGGGCAAACAAAGCCAATTCAGCAAATGGCAGCAGCACGCATGCAGCGCTGGATGCTAGTGCTAGCTGCATATCGCTACAAATGGGTGTACAGAAAGGGAGCCCAAGTAGCAAACGCGGACGCGTTATCGCAATTACCACTTCCGAACGACACCGACGAAAGCGACTACGTTCACTTCTTTTCAGCAGTAGAAGCCGTACCACTATCTGCGAAAAGGACCAGTGACGAAACCCCAAAAGACCCAGTTTTGTCTAAGGTGCTAATGTATGTTTTGAATGGATGGCCATCGTATACGTGTCAGAAGACACGTACGATGGCCGTGGCTTCTGACACGGCCATCGCTTATCGCTTTTGCATGAAGGGCATCCAGGCATCACTCGCATGAAAATGCTATTAAGAAGCCATGTGTGGTGGCCAAAGTTGTGCGACCCGCATTGAAGAAACGGTAAGAGGTGTTCAACTTGCCAACTAACGCAGAACTCTGCGCCCCACGTGCCGATATTATCGTGGGGATGGCCAACCCGCAGGTGGCAGAGAGTTCACCTGGATTTGCCTACTACAAGAACGACTGGTTTTTAGTGCTTGTCGATGCGCACATCCAAGTGGTGGATGTTCTGCACATGAAGTCCACTACAGCACAGGCGACAGTTGAAAAACTACGCACTGTTTTTTGCTGCATTTGGGCTTCCCGAGAGAATTGTGACTGACAATGGGCCGCAATTTGTGTCTGCTGAATTCACGAATTTTCTCAACTCCAATGCAGTGCAGCACACCAAGACACCACCTTACCACCCAGCTTCAAATGGCACGGCGGAGGGGCTTGTCCAGACCGTCAAGTGAAGCTTCATCAAACAGCTACGAGCAGAACACGGGCGTGACTCGGACGATGCAACATCGGGTAGACCAGTTCCTGTTCACCTACCGAAACACACCGTGTTCGACGACCGGTAAGACGCCAGCCGAACTGTTTCTCTCATGGAGGCCACGAACGAGGCTGAGCATCTCGCATCCGGAGCTAGCGAAACGTGCCGAAGCAAATGTAGCTCGAAGACAGGGTCAGGAAACCCATGCTTCATGGAGGGAGTTCGAGGTTGGCGACAACGTTCGTGTGCGAGGAAACCGACCGAGTGATCCACGTTGGTTGGAAGGAACAGTTGTGCGAAGAGTTAGCAAAGGAACATACATAGTCCGAATCGAAGACCACGAGCGCTTTCTGCATGCGGACGATATTGTTCCTCACACATTCCTTGCTCCTCTTCTCAGAAGCGTGTGGATTCCTGAGCAAACCCGCATGGCACAGCCGGGTTCCACTCCGCCACAAAGCGACAGCGACACCGCATCGCCACCGGACGGGCCTGCACCAGAGCAACGACTTCCACCACCTGACCGAGCCAGCGTGACGGAACTGCCATCACAGCAGGCGCCTGACGCCAGCTCCCAAAAAAACGTCGCGCCACCTGAATTGCGACGAAGCACAAGAATTCGAAAGCCTCCCGAACGTTTTGGCTATGCTGCTAAATAAAGGGTGAAGAGATGTAGTAGCCAACGTATGACGCGCCGTACTGACGTCACAGGCTACGTCATGTACCTGTACTTATATTGGCATGCGAGCCGCTTGCTTATGACATTAAACCTTCACCACCAACTGAGTCCAGCGTCGCCTTGCTCGCCGGCTACAACAATATCCTCTGGTAGTCATAGAGAGACAAGCCTTGAGACTATGCTTAGGTCTCCCCAAGTTTGTTTCAATCAAGATCTTGTATCTTGAAGCTAGGCTTCCCTCACTTGCGACCCGTTTTAAATTGTTAGCTACACAGGCATTTCTTAGGCTCTATGAATCGCCGGGCGCTTAGAAACAGTTTTTATTGACCGTCCTTGTTTTTTAGGCAATACTGGCCGAGATCTCGTATACACCAAATTCTGGTTATACAGCGCTTTCTAGATGATTTGGATGTTCAAACTGATGCTGTTCCTTTAATCAGTACCATTAACAATGCTATTAAATTACAGTTTGATGATATATTTCCGAAAAATTCAAAATTTATGCCACTCAGTTTTTTAAAAGTTATATTAACAGATTACATGGAACATACGCCCACAACAAGCAGTCATAGCAACTGATACGTCAAGAAGGGAAGAAAAATGTGGAATTGGTATTTTTTCTCTCCTGCCCTATAAATAGACTGGTCCTTTTCGCTTCGCCTTCCAGATTTTGTGCCCATATTTGAAGCAGAATTTTTGCGATAAATCTAGCTCTCCGTAAAATAACTGCTTCAGTAAGAACCGCAAATATTTTAACAGATTCACTATCAGTATGTGCCTCCCTTACTACAGATGAAACTCGCATTCTCAGAATTCTTTCAAAGCATTAGTTCCCTCGCATCTCAATCTGATCAAACTGGTCTCGGTTACTGGACATAAGGGCATTTATATGAAGGCAATGGCAGATGCGTTGGCCAAGTCATCTTTAAATGGGCCTGTTATTGATGTATTACCGGCATCGAAATTCTTGATAGGCGCTAGATTAAGAAGGAAACTACTGTTAGAGGAATTTCCTAGACCTTCACTAACAGCCATACCAGAATTCAAGCACTTGTTATACCATTGGAATAGTAAAATATGTCAAACGCGAGGAACGGACGCCGCAATCACTAAAATGCGCTGTCAAATTCCACAGCTGAAGTTATATTTATACAAAGTTGGTCTGGTAGCCTCCCCTCATTGTCCTGTTTGTGGAGTAAATGAGTCCACTGAACATTATCTCATTTATTGTAATAGATTCTCTGCCTTACGTGAAAAACTCTTTAGGTGCTGAAAATGTGCTTTCTTTCGGGGCTTTGTGTCTAGGCCACAGCGATGGGAAGATGGTTGACGCATTGCAGGAGTTCGTCAAAAGTTCAAAGAGGTTTAGGTGTTGAAATCATAGTACGGTAGATTTTGAAATTTCCAAATTCATATTAAATCGAATACGACGCTTTAATGCATTACCCTACAGATTATTTACCATTCAACCATCAAGTTCGTCTTGTTGCATCTTTTTTTATTTCTCATAAATGGATTAATTTTAATCTGTTATTAAAGAAGAAATTCATGAAAACTATCCGGGTCTTGGCCCATCCCCCAATGTGGGTATGCGCCACATTGTCAAGGATCTTGACTTGACTTGACTTTGTCAGTTTCTGAATGCACAAGCAAGCGCATCTAGTGAGGTGCACCGCTCGTGCCTTGACTTTAGCCACCAATCAGATAACCTCCTTCTAGTTAAGTCTACCCGCTTAAAGTCTATTTTGCCCTCCCGGTCTCTAAACCCCAATGCTTTGAAAAAAATGCCGCCATATCCACGAAGTGAATGATGATGAGTGGGCGAAGCTCCGGAGGTAAACCTGGTAAACCATGAATCCTCCGTACATTTTGCCCACTCGATTTTATTGCAACGCTCCCCCTAGCGTACGTCGCCGCACTATATCGAACGATGACACGCGCCATATGTGGCATCATTCCTATTTTATAACACCTCGCATCTTTCATAATCAACTACACGTACCGCCGTCTAGTTTATAACATCTTGCATCTTTTGGACGGACGGACGGACGGACGGACGGACGGATGGACGGATGGGTGGATGGACGGACGGACGGACGGACGGACGGACGGACGGACAGACGGACGGACAAGACGGATGGATGGGCGGATGGATGGACGGAAGGACGGACGGTGGACGGATGGATGGATGGATGGACGGACGGACGGACGGACCGACGGATGGATGGATGGGCGGATGGACGGACGGACGGATGGATGGATGGATGGAAGGATGGATGGATGGACGGACGGACGGACGGATGGATGGATGGATGGATGGATGGATGGATG
Organism: Rhipicephalus microplus; assembly: GCF_013339725.1. Lineage (NCBI taxonomy): Eukaryota > Metazoa > Arthropoda > Arachnida > Ixodida > Ixodidae > Rhipicephalus > Rhipicephalus microplus. Next base: position 61,855 of record NW_023612404.1, read on the forward strand.
GTGGATGGATGGATGATGGATGGATGATGGATGGTGACGGATGGATATGGCTGTACCCTTTAGATCGGGCGGTGGCTAGCGTAATACTTAGAACAGAACGAGCGGTGGCTACATACAGGGGACGCACAACCCACGCCTTAAGGAGCTTCGCTCCTAAAACTCTGCGCCATCATCCTGAACTATAGGGTGAAGCCCTTTACAGAACATCATCAAGTGTTCGGGAGTTTCCTCCTCCTCGTCACACACACTGCATACCGTGTCTAGCCCTTCGTATTTGGCCCGATATGTCTTCGTTCTAAATACTCCGGTGCTGGCCTCAAACAGTAGAGAACTACCCCGAGTATTACCATAGATCCTTTCCTTGGCAATTTCCTGCTTAAAAGTTCGATAGATCTCTAGTGCAGACTTCTTAATCATGCCCATTCTCCACATGTCAGTCTCCGTTTCCTTCACTTTCTTCTTAACCGATAGTTCTTTTTGGTTCGGCCACCTGCTGTTTTCTTAGTATTTACCAGTCAATTTCCTGGTTCGCTTCCTCCATTTTGTATCGACATTCTTCATGTACAAGTAGCTGAAAACCTTCCTAGTCCAACGCTCCTCCCCCATCTCTCTCAATTGCTTCTAAAATTTTTTCTTGCTGCTACCTTCCCTGCCCTCAAATGATGTCCATCCCATATCACCTTGTACTCCCTGATTTGGTGTATTCCCGTGAGCTCCCAAAGCAAGCCTACCTATTCCACGTTGCTTAATTTCTAATCTTGCTTGAACTTCTGATCTCATGCACAAGACCGCATTGCCGAACGTCAGCCCAGGAACCATGACCCCTTTCCATATTCCTCTCACAACATCATACCTATTGTAATTCCACAGTGCCCTATTTTTCATCACTGCTGCATTCCTGTTACATTTAGTCGTCACGTATATTTCGTGTTCCCTCAGGTACTCGGTCCCATTGCTTATCCATACGCCCAGATATTTGTATTTTTCTGTTATCTCTAACGTGACCTGCTGTATTCTAACCTAACTACCTTCGTTGTCATGAAAAATCATGACTGCTGATTTTTCCTTACTGAATCTATAATCTAACCTATCTCCTTCATTACCGCAGATGTCCATCAATCTCTGCAAATCTTCTTTGTTGTTGGCCATTAGCACTATATCATCTGCGTACATTAATGCTGGTAGTGCCTGATCAATGAGTTTTCCTTGTTTGACTAAAGAGAGGTTGAAGCCCAGTCCACTTCCCTCTAATTTGGCCTCTAATCCTTGTAGGTACATCATGAATAATGAGGGTGACAGTAGACACCCCTGCCTGAGCCCCCGTTTTACCTCTGCAGGCTTGGATACCTGTTTTTCCCACTTTATAACTACCTTGTTACCTTTATAGATATCCTTTAAAAGATAAGTGACTACATGCTCCGCGCCTAGTGTGTCCAGTATTCCCCACAATTCCTCTTGAACCACGCTATCATACGCTCCCTTGATATCCAAAAATGCTAGCCACAGGGGTCTGTGTTCCTTTTCTGCTATTTCGATGCACTGCGTCAGTGAGAACAGATTGTCTTCCAACCTCCTGTGTTTCCGAAACCCATTCTGCAGTTCTCCTAGCACACCCTCATCCTCTATCCATGCCTGCAGTCTTTCCTTTATAATCTGCATCGCCAGCCTGTAGACCACTGATGTCACTGGTATAGGACGGTAGTTGTTTATGTCAGCTTTGCCCCCCTTTCCTTTATAGATCATGCTCATCCTTCTAAGTTTCCATCCATCGGGAACTTCACCATCGATTATTATTTTGCTCACTGCCTCTCTCAAAGCCTGCTTAGACTTCGGACCTAATGTCTTTATTAGCATATTTGGAATGCCATCTGGACCTGTTGATGTACTACTAGGAACCCTTTTTTTAGCCCTTTCCCACTCTCGTTGTGAAAATGGAGCCATTGCACCACTTGATTCGTCCTTGTCTATTGTGGTGCATAAAGTACTTCTTTGTTGGAATTTTTCTGTCACCCTTGTTCTTATATATTCAATAGCTTCGTCCCCTTCTAGCCTAGCACCTTGGGCTGTAGTTATAAAACTCTGCTCTAGACTCGTCTCATTTCCTAGGTAGTTTAGATGGTTCCGAAATTTCGCAGCTGCCTTTCTATCTTTTTTATGTACTTCTGCCAGCCACTGAGCTCCCTTTCTTCTAATATTTGCATTGATCAGAAGGGATGCATTCCTTCTACAGTTTAGAAAGGTTTCCCATTTTCTTTCAACATCATCTGTCGGTTCACCCCGCTGCTTAGCATGTCTGTGTTCCCTAGAGGCTTCCTGACGTTTTGCTATGGCTCTCTTAACTTCCTCATCCCACCAACTTTTGGTTTGTGTCTTCTTTTCCGGGGTGACATGTCACGTGCCTTAGCAAGCTCTAGCTCGAACAGTCTAATTAGATTCGTGTATGTCCACACTGTGTTATTATCCTCAGTGATTACTTTCTCAATTTGTTTAGTGGCCATTTCAATTTGCCTTTCTGAATAAAAATTTCGCTGTAGTTGCTCATCTTGTCTCCTTCCCACTTTCACTGCTTTTCCAAAACTTAGCTTGATACGTTTGTGATCACTAGCCAGACTTCTGGAGCTACCTTCATCTATGTGCATTCCCCTGAGCTCATCATACATTCTATGTGACATCAGTGCATAATCTATCGTCGGCTGCAGCCTTCCTACCTCCCATGTTATTGCCCTTCACACTTCTCGGTACTGTTGCAAATGATCAAATCAAGCCTTTCACACATATCCATGATCATTTTGCCTGTCGGGTTGGTATTCTCATTTATATCTTCTATGTGCTCATTCATATCTCCTAGTATAATTATCTCGCACTCTCCTCCTAACTCCTGAATGTCATTTGACATATTCTCTACCAGTGTTTCGTTTCCCTCTCTGGCCTTTGCTCCCGTCCACAAGTACACAAACCAAAGAGTGTCATTTGCCCTGCCACTTTCCCTTTTAGCCATAAATGTTCCTCGCACTCCTGCTTGACCCTTTGCCAGTCTGTACTTTTATGAATGAATGCCCCAATACCACCCCCCTTTTCTGCTGCCTTCTGTTCTATTACAATATTCCCACGCGTAGTCCGGATTGTTCGGAGGTTGTTCCTTGTCCCTGAGATGTGTTTCTACAAAACCGTATACCATCGGCCTCTCTTCCCTTAGCTGTTCTTCTATCTCTTCCCACTTCAGCCTGTTCCTACCACCCTGCATGTTAATATACCCTATGTCTGAATTGGCTCGGCGCTCGTGGCTACGTCTATTTGTGCCCCGGACTCTATCTATCTTAGATATTGGTGCCACTTTGGAATCGTATCTGTCCATACCACCTGTCTAAGAGTCTCCCTGGTTGTTTTCTTCGTTACTAGCTATCCTGCACTCCGAAGAGCTTGCTTGCCCCTCAAAAAAGTTACTGCACGTCCTGCAAGTCACCAACCCACCTCATGACCTAGCCGCCCATCGAAGTGAATTCTGTCTCGTTGAAAACCACCCCACCTATGCACCTCTCTGTTTATTTCCACCACCTCAAAGCCTTTCTGTCGACTCATCCGCCATATCTCTTGGTTTGCGTTGACAACCGCTCTTTGCAGGTTGCTATCACGCACTGGTACCTCCGGTATTGTGCAGATCACTACCTGTACCTTAGGAGAAGTGGCGCGCATGTCATCGACGCCTTCCGCCAGTGTGGTTGCTAGTCCTGCTGTATCTTCATTTAGAACATCCTTTAAAGCGCCTGAAATTATCTCGAGGTTTCGTCTATCAGCCGTAGTTTTGAGTTTTGCGCTCGCTTGCTTCATGACTGCTTCGAGCTTGTGTCCTGGGGACGCCCCTACTGCAACCCTCTTGTCACCTCTTACCCACTCTTTGATGGCTTCTGTGCATCGATTTAAATTCGAGTCCCCGGCGACTATCGCATGCTGTGACTTTTCAGCTGGAGCGTCCTGCCCCTGGGGGTACTTGCCTGTGACGCCAACTGCTTTGGTCCCCTCCCAGACCCACCACTACCTCGCTGAAGCTGGGCCCTTGCGACAATTGAACCGGCTGAACCTGGTTTTTCCAAACTTGCTTGCTCTTCCTTCTCCACCGTTCTGGTTGCCGGTTTCCTACTGTTCTCTCCATAGGCCGCTTCCTCGTTCAGCTTCGCTAGTGCTTCCTCGCCTCGGCAGACTTCAGTCTTTCTCCCATTGCCCTCGTTTTCTCTTGCTCTGTCGCCAACACAGTCTCGAGCTCGGCGATTCTCATCAGCAGTACACTCTGGGCAACCATCATTTTCTCAATTTTTTCCTCGGCCTCACATTGCCTACACTTCGCGTCAGCCTCTTCTCCATCCGCTTCTACGCTTGGGTCCACTTTCAAACCCACTCCACATCCTGAACACTTTACAGTCTTTTTAACCATGTCTTTCGGACACCAATTGTCCCTATTCTCGATAATTACTAAACTCTACCCCTGCACTACGAAAAAAAGAAAGTCTAAGCTTTACTATAAAAACTTGCGTGTTCAATGTACGCGCACCTCCCCCACGGGGTGGCAAAAAACAACAAAAAATTCAATTACACAAACCCGCACTAACTAATAAATACTTGGTGACTCGCCCCCGAAGAAGACGCCAAGTCCATTCATACCAGCAATGCCCGGCCCATGTCCATTTCCTCTTCTTTATTTCAACTATGATATCCTTAACCCCCGTTTGTCCCCTAATCCACTCTGCTCTCTTCTTGTCTCATAAGGTTACACCTACCATTTTTCTTTCCATTGCTCGCTGCGTCGTCCTCAATTTAAGCTAAACCCTCTTTGTAAGTCTCCAGGTTTCTGCTCCGTAGCTAAGCACCGGCAAGATACCGCTGTTATATACATTCCTTTGAGAAATAGTGGTAATCTACCTGTCATAATTTGAGAGTGCTTGCGAAATGTGCTCCACCCTATTCTTATTCTTCTAGTTACTTCAATATCGCGATTATGCTATGCGGTTATTACCTGCCCTAAGTAGACATAGTCTTTTACAACTTCAAGTGCACTCTTACCGATCTCGAAGCGCTGCTCCTTTCCGAGGTTGTTGTACATCACTTTCGTTTTCTGCAGATTAATTTTAAGACCCACCTTTCTGCTCTCCTTGTCTAACTCCGTCATCATGAGTTGCAATTCGTCCCCTGAGTTACTCAGCAATGCAATGTCATCGGCGAGGCGCAGGTTACTATGGTATACTCTCTATTAACTGTTATCCTATCTGTTCCCATTCTAGGCTTCTGAAAACCTTTTGAAAGCACGTGGTAAAAAGCATTGGGGAGGAGTCCCCTGCCTTAAACCCTTCTTGATTGGTATTCTGTTGCTTCTTTATGAAGCACTATGGTAGCAGTTGATCCCTTGTAGATTTCTTCCAGGATGTTATATATACTTCATCCCGCCCTGATTCCGCAGTGTCTTGCATCACGGCTAATATTTCTACTGAATCAAACGCCTT
>NW_023612405.1:0-62482 GCF_013339725.1 Rhipicephalus microplus
CGGTCACTATTTCGTGCCAATAGGAAGGTTAGTATAACGTTCTCTGGGTGTTGCGGGCGTTGCTTAGTTGCGGGCGCCATATGAGTTTTAACATAGTATTCACTCCCCCTAGGAAAAAGTCTAGGGTTTTTTCACGCGACCGCAAACCCTAATGCACGGAAGCTACACACAGCTTTTTGCGGGCGTAGCGGGCCGCGATCGCCACACGCTATTTCCTATTTACTGTGGGGGGGCCGCGACCGGCGGCTCGCGTTATGACGCATCCACGAAGGCAGTGACCGCACCGCAAGGGCTTGCGGTGTGCTATTCTAGAACTTCCTATTAGGGAGCTTTAGAATAACGTTTGCAGGCGCTGTGGGTGTTGCTGGCATAGCGGGCACCATATGAGTTTTAGAATAATGTTTGCCCCTCTTAAGGAATAATCTAGGGACTTTGGCTGCCCCGCAAACTCAAATGCACGGAAACTACCTATTGCCTCGACACCAGCACTTCGCGGGCTTCGCGGGCTATGAACGCCGCACGCTATTTCGGATTTTCTGCGGCCGGGCCGCCAACGCGAACGGCAGCTTGCGTACGACGCATGCGCAGTGGCAGCGACCGCACCATAAGGGCTCACGATGCGCTATTCTAAACCTCCCTATTGTTTTTCGGGTGCGTAATGTGGTTTGCTATGGTCCAACGCGGCGTTCTGGTGCTTCACCCCGGCTTGTCCTTGCACTTCAAGGAATTGGTAACGTCTTAACTTCATGTCTGTGCAGTGTCAATTTTTACGAAAGGGAACACCGCGGCGCGTGGCCTGCCCGCTATGGCGGCTGCTGGAAGTGCGTTCAATCGGGAGCGATAGCAACCACGTCTCTTTTGGCATCATCTCGTGGCGAGCATAACAACCATTCATTGCTAATAAGAAACCAGCGGCAAGATTGTGACCCCCTCTCTCTTCAAGGTGATTACGCGAGAGCTGGTAATCGTTTTGAAAGAGGAGGGGTTGTAAGCTTGCCGTTCTATATCAGCAACGAATGGTTGTTTTGCTCGCCCGAGATGACGCGAAAAGAGACTGTGGTTGCTATCGCTTCCACTTGAACACACTTCCAGCAGCCGCCATAGCGGGCAGGGCAACGTGCCGCCATGTTTCCTTTCGCAAAAATTAACACTGTAGAACGCGTCTCGCCGAGAACCTGCTATGGGTGGAGCGCATGCATGTGGGTTAACTTGTTTTATCGGTAATGTTAGCTCATCTGAGTTTGAGCACCACTCATTGCAGCTGAGATCTTTTCAAGATTTATGTGATCCCTTTGCAAAGATAACCCTTGTCCTGCTATTTTTCTTTTACAGCTAAATCTTTGCGTCTAAGTAAGAGTACTAATGAGCCATCTGTGGCTTCGTGCTCAAGCGTTATTCGTGAGACTGTGTTTATTATATTTTACGCCTGTCTTCATCTCTTAACAAGTCTTGGTTCCATTTCAGGAGCGTTCACGTACTGTACAGTACTCACGGATTGAAATCGGACACTTGGAACGCGTGGCCGCTGGCACAGATAGCGCAGCTCGTGGGTGCTCGGGAAACCAAGGTGTTGCATTGTGGTATTGAACGAGGGGAGAACATCTGCGGAGCAGGATTGCTGCTTCCGGTCCAATAAGTCGGCGTGTAGTTAACCATATGCGCACTGCCCGCGTTGCGTTGCCAGGCTAGCGCGCTTTCGCATGCCAACCAAAATGGCTGACCAGTAGTCACCCTATCGCTGGTGTACAGTACTTATATTGCGGCGCGAGCAGACGACACTCCCGTTCTGCGCCTTTCGGTGATGCGGCACGCACGCTCTGTAAGTAAGAAACATGATTCGGCTAAGAGATTGCGCCTTGCATACGTTCCTGTCATGATAAACCTAAACATCTGCACAAAAGTAGAGCGAGTTAATTACAGGCTTTCTGTCGTGACAAAGAAAAAAATAATCAGTCACAGGCCTGCCAGCACCACGCTGGCAGGCCTGTGACTGATTATTTTGCACCTGGTAACTACCCGCCAACTCGTTGGCGACCGGAAGCAGCAATCCTGCCCCTCAGATGTTGTCCCCCTCATTCAATGTGACACCGTGGTTCCCCGAGCACCCACAAGCTACGCTGTCTGTTCCGGCGGCCACGCGTTCCGAGTGTGCTATTTCAATCCGTGAGTACTGTACGTACTGACAAGCCACGTGCCACTCTGGCATATCTTCTGCAGTATGGCCAAAGAAGTCTTCATGGCGGACGTGCTACCGGAATTGCGTCAAGTAAGCTTTACTCTCGCATTTCCGTAAAAAAAACAAACAATACATATATATACACGAAGGGCAGTGTTACTTCAGACTTTGCTAACTGCTGCCATCTCTCTTTAAAAATTTGTAATACGAACTTGGCCAAAAGTGCAGGGGGGCTGAAGGGGTGACAACACCGTATAGTAGCTTGGCGTCTTACACGTGCCTTAAACTCACCATTGAAAATTCGGCTGTGCGGTTGCTGCAAAGTATTGAGCGCATGCGTTTATATAACATTTAGTCTTTCGGGGTCCGCATGTTGCTTGGCATGAGCATGCGCCACGTGGTAGGTAGCTTCCAAATAAAGCACGCGAGGAAAGTGCGTTAATTTGCCTGTTTCATTTTCTTCGTATTTCGTATTGCTGGTCCGTTACCGTACTTCAATAATCACTGTTGCCGACTTCCAGTCGGTTATTAATGCAGGTTTGCTGCAGAGGTAACAAATCTGTATGGTTGTCGTAGTGGATTATATTGCAATCGGGATATCGTTACGCAATTTATACATTCACCAGGGTTTTCTGGTAGTTTGATTCAGTTTTTTGCTAATTTTTGTGTATATAACTAATAAATATACGGTATCAGTGTGTGAGAACCTCGGTCTTAAATATCGATTCTTCGAAACTTATGACTGTTCAGATACGTCTTGCTGTTAATGTGAATTTAATTAGTCAATTATAATCAATGAGTTGCCTAACTTAGAAAACCCTTGTGCTTCTACTTTCATTTGTAGCAAGGGTAATGTTTTGGTAAAATGGATGCCTTTCATAGAATACGAGGGATTTTATTTCGGCTGTCAGCTCGTAAATATCACGTGGGTCCCGCTGCTAGCAGGCAGAAAGTTTTCCACAGTTGCAGTCGTAGCTACCAGAGGCGTGAACCCTCGCAGGCTTATATGCATATACCAATTCCATAGAGTGAACAAGGGATGATCTCCGCTGCCACTCATTTGGTAGAGCACTGGGCCCATTATTTGAAGACCACGGGTTTTGTCCTTGCCATGGGCAAGTTATATTTTCGTTCACTGTATCTCGAGATTGACAACAGTTACCACCTATAACGTCCACTATGCTTTCCTTGTCTTTCTTGTCAGTTAGTTCTAATGTTGTGCCTAATGAAAAGGATCCCTTAAATTTCCCTTTTATTCATAATTATTTTACACTGGTAACTTTGTATTTCTAAGACAATTATTTGAGCAGTTTCCATCTTTAACTTTTTCTGCAGGAATGTTGAGCAACTGTCATGAAATAATAAATTGGCCCAACAATTTTAACGCATTCGATATTATATAGAAGAAAAGACAATGGCTGTGTTTTGACAGTTGTAGTGACTAGTTCTAACGCATAAATGAATACTTAATTACTCGGCAGTCCGTCATATTTCTTTTTACATAAATAATAAATTCAAAATGCACGTGTGATTTGTTCTTTGTTCTATGCTTTTAGAGCAAAGTATGCACACTATAGACATTGTTTTTTTAATGTGGCTCGCTTGCAAATCGCTTTCTCTGATTTGGTTGACTGCAGTTTTACGCAACAAATAAGAAATAAGTAATGGCAGTGGCACAGAAAAGCTTTTCGTTTGGCAGTATTGCCATTAGCATGGTGATGTTTTCTTGTGTCATTGTTTGTATTCTAGTGATTATATTGATACGTATAGTCGTGCGCGTCATGAAGAATATCGCGCGAGTGTCGACCTGCGTAATGTCTCGGAGGACTAGCGGCAAGTTCAGAACAGGGAAAATCAAGATAGTGCATTCTTCTCTTTTTCGTTGACTGTTTCCATGCTACAACAATCACCTTATATACGACAAACTCTGCACCTATCCTCCTATTTTGAGTTTTCAATTTGTGGCAACAGGCTTATTTTGTGTGGCCTATTATCTCCAGATAAGACTACAAGAACACCTACGCTCACTCTCCTCTCCTAATCCTATCTGCTTATCGTCTAGCCAACCATAGCCACTCATGTAGATGTAATCCGCATTTTAATGACACCGTCATTCTTTTACGTCATCATAAAAAGGCAAAAGAATAATGAAAGCTTTTCACATCAACAGATTAAAACAGAAATGAATTAGTCAAACGTATATATACCTTTCATCTACAGAATTAGATTATCTCTTGCAAACGTGCATAGCTAGTGCTACTTCGCATTGCCTCTATTTGCTGTAATTACAGCGAAAGCTGTTATGAGATCACAACTCGGGTCATGCACAGTTCATGTTGTCTGCCGCCACCGGCGTCCATACCCACATCACGCAAATTGAAAAAAAAAAAAAAACTTTGCAGCAGTAGGGCTTGAACCTAGGTCCGCTGGGTGCCAGCCCAATATTCTACGACGGAGTTACACCGGTTGCTTGTAAAGTGTTGTCAAACTTGCCTTAGGCAGGCATGACCTAGCACCGTGGTGGTTAAACTCGGGACCACTGGGTGCCAGCCCAGTATTCTACCACTGAGCTACTCAGGTGCTTGTGACTTGTCGAACTTGCCTTAGGCAGTCTTGATGTAAGGAAAGCAATCGCGTTAACACGACTTTTAAAGCGTTTTACGACAGCGAAAGAAAACCAGTCGTCGCACAATGCGATTAGCGTAACGGCCAATAATTAGCTGCCGTCCAATGCTCCAACTCATTACAAAATCTTGTTCTTGTTTCCCTATAACTGTGGCGCATACCCAAGTCATCCATAATTCCTCATCCTCGTCAGCCACTGCCTAGACGATTGGTACAAAATTCCTAGCAAGTGTTTAGCGTATACCGCGCTTCTCAGAAGAATAACGAAAAATAGCATAACGAATGCTGGCCTACTACCCAAAAGTTTATCAATAATGCCCAAGTGGGTACCAAGCAAGTGTGCTTGCAGTACTTACCCAATGAGTGTTTTGAAAAAAAACTCTGAAAGGTAGCTTTCGCTGTGACAGTGGTGCGCCTTCCTCGCAGGCCTGGCGTTTTTTTTTAATGCTGCCTATATAAGTTTTACACGATGGTGTTTTCCAGCTGATATCACCCTGACGTTTTCACGTGACACCTCTGATGACAATTATTTGGATGATGCTGGGTATATAAAGGACGTTTTTCAAAAAAAATTAGTTGTGAGTGCAGCACTTGTGTCTTTTCTCGTTCGTGTATTTGTACTAACGCTGCCCCATAGAACTTCCAATGTAATTTGGTTGGTCTAACTATAATGCTGCCTCAATTCTATTAGCTATTTTGGAAATAGATTTAGAGAAAGGACAGTTAGCTGATCAGTCTTTAATTTTCACGTCTTTGACGTCTCTTCATTATGAATTAAATTGATCATGGTGCTCTACCTATATTCTGGTACCCTTCCCGTCAAGAGAGACTTCGTATTACGGTGGCTAGTTTTTCCAACAAAATTGGTCCACCATATTTCAGCATGTCATTTTTACCTTATCCTAACCAGCGGCTTAGCCTCTTTGCGTTCCTTCTAGGGCTTTCTTTACTTCCCCTGTCGTTACTGGTCGGATCAAGGCTTCCTCTGGGCTAATATTTCTCCTTACGAAATCCTCCTTGTTGTTTGGCTCCTGTACAGCTCTCTGTAGAACTACTTCGCCACCGGTAGCAGATCCCGCGCAATGGTTTGGGAGTCCTGCAGGCAGAGTGAACCTAACCACGAAGCATGCGTCACCCCCCCCTCCCCCCGAAGCTCGCTTTCCCTTGCCTTTCACTCAACCTTATTATTCTCTCTCTCCGCAACTTGAACTATCGACATTGCCTTCCTTATCCTTAATCTATACATTCAATATTCGCTTATCCACAAGTTTGTCTTCGCAGCTTTTCAGCTTCTGGTGCTTTTTACAGCCTGCTCGATTCTCTCCATACTAACCTTTTGACGTCGGCTACTTTGCGGCTATTAGGTTCAAATGCTATCTCTATATTGTCGGGTGCAGTTGAGACTTCATCATTTGTCGTCTCTAATGAGCTTTTTGGTCTCCTGAGATGGTTTTCTAATGTCTTGGCTTGTGGCTGTACCTCCCACTTCTATTGTACACTCTTTGATGATACTACTAAGATTATTGTTCATTGTGTCAACGCTAACATCGGTTACCTCGTTTAGAGCCACGAATATATTCCGAAGCAAAACTCTGAATCCTTGTACTTTCACTCCAGGCACTAGTTTGTTAATTGGCTTCTTGCGTATCCATTTATTCTTTTGTTTTTAGAAATCTAGGTGAATACGAGCTCTTACCACTCCATAGTCACTGCATCGGATCTTGCCAACTACTATATACTGTGCAATGCCCGAGTGTGCATGCAGATTGAAGTATATTTCATCTTTGTTTCGTCATTAGGACTTCGCCACGTCCACTTGGGATTTTTCTCTTTCTCTTAAGCATTTATCAAGATCCGTAAAATATCACGTTCTGCAATATCTGCTAATAACTCCCCTCTAGCGTTTCTTGAGCAGCCTCCATGTTTCCGCACTTCATGATTTCCGGCCCGTTTCTGGCCTCCTTTGACATTAAAGTAGCTAATCAGAATAGTATACTATGTTTACTTCATTATTGGCTGACTATATGCCTTAACAAACAAGCGTTCAACCAAATGGTCATAATGGCTCGAGATAGGTGCATAGTCTTCTACCGCCTTCTTGTACCTTTTTTTAAACATAAGTATGATAGTTTCCACCCTCTCATCAATGCTACATTAATATTCTCTGTTGCCAGCGATATTCTTGTGTCAAAAAAAAAACCACACCCAGTTTTTTTATGTCCATTAGTCTACGGTAGCATAGGACGCATTCGCTCTTCAGCACTGTATAAACCTCACTTGTTCTCCGACATGCCCTCCTTACTTTATCTAAAAACTGGCTAAAATATGATTCTAGATACTATGATTACTGAGATAAAGCAACATAAGAAAAGGCATGTGCTGAGTTTCTCGCATGTAAAGTTAAAAATGTGTTGTACTTCATCAGTGTAGTGAGATAATGGCAAATTATGGTACCGTTCAATAGACATCAGCCAGATACTCATCACCAATATCATTATTTTGTGTTGAAACTTCTTCGGTGGCGAGCCTCTACTGTCGCCCGCTGTGCAGCCTTGTGAGCAAAGTTCTTTTGACGCAGTTTGAGGATGCGTAAGCCTTGCTTTTTGCAGTGCCCTGCAGAAATTCTAAAGGAGTTCAGCCCACTCACACGGGATATACTGCCATCATAAAAAGTGAGCACAGCATCAAGAGTTCATATTTTCAGTATATGGTGTCTGAGAAAAACGCTTCTTTTTTTGGAGTGCGCTCCCACAGCATTTCAAGAAATCACTAGGGTTTTGTTTCTCGTAGATAGATTCAGCAAGTAATTCTGCATGGGCTAATTTCATATAACTGGAGCAACAGCCTCCATAACAGACGCTGCAAGGTGTTCTTCATGAGGGCATTGTTTACACTCAACTGAAATTTGTTGAATGTGCACCAAGTTTCAGCATCTTTCGGGCAAAGGCCACGAAACCGTTTGGTATCCTTTAATAATTTTATGTAAAAAGATGTGACCCGGAGAGCGTTTGGCATGTCTGACAAGGTGGCTTTATTTTTTTTATTGGCCAAACAATAATAGTTTTGGTGCTCGACAATTATGGCACTACTAAGACGTTCCGTAAAAGATATCCAATTCATGACAGAAAGTTTGATGTCTCTGCTTTCTTTCGCTTTCAGTTTTATGTCAAATTTTTCTGTACGTGTCAAAATGCACCTTTGCATAAGGCTACAATAATTTAACTGAAAGGAACCCCTTGCTGCGTAAGAATGACGGCAATACAGGCTACACACAAGTTTTGAAATATGTCACTATTAGAGAAAAAACCTACTGAGACAAACAAACCACTGAATCTGGATCAACAGTTGCTGCAGATTTGAAAGAAAGCAAAAAAAATACTTTTTTAAAAAAATATTTTCGCTTACCACAATCCTTACCAACCCAATCTGCCCACTTTACGGGCCCTCGTCCAGCTCCAGCACTTTATATTTAGCAACTTACGCTGCGTTCATTATGAGCAACTCTACTGCAGCTTACTTGTGAGCAACACACATGGTAATGCAAACTTTTGGGCCCTATACTAAATTTCCAAGACTGCATGTGCTAGCCTCTATCATTGCACTAAGTGTTTCATGAGTGCAACTTCTCATGTGAAATACATTTACCGGATAATTTAACCACTGGACTATATCGTCAAAATATAGCACGCTGGTGCACCTGGAGACATATCCTTTTGGGACATGGACTTCCAAAGACTGAAAATAGTTACTGTTCCTAGACTTTGAGTTTCTGGTATATGTAGTGTCCCCCGTAAACTTGTTATGCGTACCTTACAAAATTATTGAACAGACATTTAAGCAAAGGAAAGCATAGTCAGCATCATTTGCTGAACTGTATTCTTATCATGTAAAATAAATTGAATTAAAGTAGACGAAAAAACATTCATTCCATCTGTGGGATCTGACTACACGTCCATAGAAGGTACACGTTAAATGCTCTACCAATCGAACTTTAATGAGTGCCCCGTCTACTTAATTAGGCTTTAGAAGCGTTAGCCAGCTCCACTTGTAGGGAAGGTGCCCAAGGAGAAACTTTCTCATCGAGGGCTGTTACGTGGCGTTTGGATTTAACGACTAAAGGCTAATGTGCTAACCTAAGGCGTTCTACCAAAGCGACGTTTCCGCTACGAATGACCAATGTAAATTTTCATAGTGGCTCATTTATTTACACAAAACGAAATAACTCAGTCAGCCCAAGAAATGTATAGGAATTGCCTTTAACTGTCGTATCCAGTACTTTAATCAAAACGAATTAAGGTGGATCAAAACCTCCCTTTCTGTCCATGTGTTTCAAAGCGACAACTTCGGATTATCACTTCTGATACCGTAGCAATTGTACAAAAATAAATCTCCTTGGGTGTATTCGTGGGATAACCTGTAATTTAGAATAGTCGGACATGTTGCCTTCTCCGCATTTTTGCGTTTATGTGCTTACTGTGCTTCCAAAAACATGAATTCTTGTTGTCCTTACAGCTTTTCGACCTTCGATCTCGACTGGTGGGTGCCCTGTCGAAACCTCTGGCAATGCAATTTATTCATTCACAACGAGTCGACTTCTGTATTTTGCTTCTTGCTTGCCTTCTGGGGAGTGCGTCATGCATCAAAGCACATTATTGTGGTATGCCGTTCTCTCTTCACTTTTTTAGAGTTGTCTTTTCTGTGGTGTCTCATCACTGTGCTGTGACCAATGGCGAATGCAGGGCGGGTGGTGGACCGCATCTCACCTTGCCCCCGCGAGATATGCCAGATATCTATTTCATATTTGGGTGCACGTTAAGAACCCAAGGTGGTCAAAATTTCCGGAGCCCTCCACTACGGCGTCTCTCATAATCATATGGTGGTTTTGGGACGTTAAACCCCACATATCAATCAAATATCTATTGGTGCACCGCATGCTACCAGCGGCCCCCGCAATACTGCGCAATATCCTCAAGCCAGTTTAAGTCGATGATATCGTACAGCGCTGTTTCAGGGATAATCTCAGGCCTTACAGATTTTATCACACCTCCAAATGTTACGTTGTTCGGCCGCTGTGCAGACACCATAGTGTTTCCAATGACTTTTCATATTTTAGGGGCGAAGCTTCTTAAGCGGCACCCGTTCGTGCCTTCTAGTGCGTAACATGTCTTACGCTTCGACCTGCAAGGTGGTGCCGGTGGGAAATTAGTCCTGTGTGTTGTTGAGCAATAAAAAATTCGCATCGTGCACGTTAACTAAAAGCCGAACTCTCCTATCTCTAATTCCCCATTAGCAGCCAGTGGTATGTACATTGAGCACTATCTGTCAAGAAAGGGTCTACGCTAATTCCCCATTAGCAGCCAGTGGCATGTACGTTGAGCACTATCTGACAAGAAAGGGTCTACGTGATACTCGCTGGGCGTAACCTTCTGGTTTTAAAAAGGTTTAGCGAGCGTTGGGCCGCAGTGCCATGAATACAGTAAACTAGTATATACCATGAAGTCGAGGGGTTAAAGGTGGGAAGTAGGCACGAAGCGCAAGCCGTAAGAAAATGTGCATGTGCCACCTCTCGTTTAGTCATTGGAATATCCGCTGGATGGCCGTGCTTCTATATGCGGAATATATGATCAAAATATGCGAGATGGTGGTACTTGAAGTGTTGACTAGATCGACGAACGGACACACAGACGGATGCAATGAACGGACGCGCAGATGGCTGCACGAACGGATGAACGCATAGATGGACGCAGGGGCAGTTACATGGACAAACGCTGGGATGAACGTGAGGATCCACGAACAGACGCACGCACAGACAGGCGGATGGACGCATGGATGGACGGAAGCAAGAACGAATGAACGGACGGATGCTTCGCCCCTCTCTCCATCATTCACCCCGTGGATATGCTGCCATTTTTTTATATTAACTTACACAAGAAACATTTGGTGCAATTTTTTCCATGGTTGCATTTCACCACCACATACGGCTGCATTGCAACAGCTCACTAATTCTAATGTTTCTTATAGCCATATTAAAGGCATTCATTCACACTGTTCAATGTAGTGCCATATTGATGCTGTTATGCTTTAGCCAAGTTTCCCAGCTTTCAATGCGGTTTGTCATCTATCAATCTTTGTAACGCGGAGGTTCCCTTTTGTGCGTGTATGTGTTTGTACGTATTTGTGGCACATCTAACGTTCTTCCATTTCACTTATTGACTACTGAACTCTGGGCTCCATTCGTTCAGTCTTGGCGTTATTGTGCGGATTCGTTCGGCAGGTTCCCGTGTGTACAATGAAGAGGGTCATCCAAGCATCGTTATGTCTGTATGATAGACTTTTTCTTTAATTATTCTTCAGGTATTCCTGTCGGGAAGCATTTAAGTATTTGTATATGGCTCGTTGCTAGTACATTGTGACCAGGTTATGGTTCATAAGCGTCACACCGTCAGCATCTTGTCAGCATCTTTTATTAGAACGCTTCGATGCGTGGTCTCGGCTCGCTTGGACTTAGGTCAACGCGACCAAGCGTTGAAAATGATGTGATTGCTGCAGTTAAGGATCGACGTAGCGCTCGTCGGCGTCGTAGGTGAATTTCAGTTTCCAGTATGCCTGACCGGCAGGTTGAATGCATCACTTCGCACTCGTTTTCACCCCGTTTCGCTCGTGCCTACGTTATTGCGCGCACCCATGACATTTGCTCTCTTATACTTATCTCGGCAATGAACTATTGCGTGCGACAGCTTACGCGCCTTTTGTGCTTGAACTGAAGCTATTGGTGCGCGGTAACGTAGCCACGAGCGAAACGTCGCGAAAACGAGATGCCAATTGATTCGACCCGCCCCACCGCGGTGGTCTATAGTGGCTAAGGTGCTCGGCTGCTGACCCGCAGGTCGCGGGTTTTAATCCCGGCTGCGGCGGATGCATTTCCGATGGAGGCGGAAATGCTGTAGGCCTGTGTGCTCAGATTTGGGTGCACGTTAAAGAACCCCAGGTGGTCAAAATTTCCGGAGCCCTCCACTACGGAGTCTCTCAGTCATATGGTGTTGTTGGGACGTTAAACCCCACATATCAATCAAATCAATTGATTCGACCCTATGGTCAGGCAGACAGGAAACAGAAATTTGTGAAACCGACGTGCACAACATCTATTCTTAACTGCAGCAAGCATACCATCTTCAACCCTTGGTGGCCTTGACCTCAGTCCAAGCGAGCAAGGTCACGCGTGGGAGCGTTCAAGGAAAAGGTGCTGACTGCTGTACACGTGATATAATTTTGTCGGAAAAGTTCTAGAATCATCAGGCTTTTAATCAGCGGATTGTTAATGACAAAGATGCCTTTTCACTGTCGTTAACGTTTTTCTTTTGCCTTGTTGGTTTCTTCTAAACAATAGATGTCCGCCATCATGTTTGTGTAATATATTTATTAAAGTGAATAAGCTTTCTTGAATACTTGGATAACTACGTAGATGGATATGACTTTCGAATACTGGAGAAGCCGCGACCAATATAACTGAGCCATGGAGATGGTCACCTCAGTGATTAAATAAATAGTCCGGCTCACGTAATCGATAACGTTCTCGAAAATGCACCGGCTGTTGATGTCAAACTGAAATGCACTCCCGTCGGTGCCAGCTTGCGTGCATCCCCCTTTGAGAAGGAAATGCCTTTGACCTTTAAATTATTATCAGTTGGTCTAAAGGCTGCCAAGTTTTATTTCGTCTTCATTAGAGCGACATCGTGTTCAGCAATATTGAGAAGCTTTTACTTGCTTGATAAATGCGATCTGCACATTTGCAACAATACAACGTCTTTTTTTCTATTGCTCAACATTTACTAAATACTTTCAGCCCTCTACATTATCTTCATTGTTTTTTTCCTTTCGCTAAGACATTTTTCACTGCATACGGCCTTTTTGACAGAGTATATAACAGTGTGCATTGTACTGTCTATCTTAATCCATAGTACCACCCTATGTCGGCTTTGTCCAGTGAAGTGTGAATTCCCATCGAGCTGGATTATCTTTGCCTTGACTCTAGGTGAAAGTTACTAAACCTATTTTTATTAAATGGCTTGTACTGTTTTGTTCGTTTACTCTTCGTTCGAATTTAGGTGCAATTTATCGAAATAAAACTTGCATTGTGTGTTACGGTTTCTTATTTAGCGGTCGCTGGTGCTCAGCCAGTCAAGTACTTCTCTGCTGTTTGGAATGATACGTCCATCCTAATACGGCGTGAAGAGCATCGCTCTGCTAATAATTCATGAAGAGTGTGTGAGAGATTATAATAATAGGTTACTCAAATGCAATGACATATTGAGAAGATAGAAATCCAAACAAAGCAAACTTCGAAAAATGCAGCTTAAGAGAAGAGATCAATATTCAACATGGTGTTGCTGCTGCTGTTTCGACAAATCGTTTTACCTTCATGAAGAAGGAGGGAGAGGTAGGATTTGTACAAGACTTCGTACCGAATTGTTGGTTCCAGCGATGCCCAGTGTTCAATATTTCAAAACTGATGCTCCGTGTAAGCCAAACTCTGTTTTTCCTATGCAATTCCTTATGTGGAAATCTTTTTCTCCACCTGTTGTTCACTTTATCCTGATGTTTATTTAACCAACTCGTGTACAAAATGTGGCGGTTTAGCCACCTTACACCACATGCTCTGGGAGTGCCCTTCGGTACGTGGCACCGATACAGCATCGTCCAGAAAGTGGACTCCGCTCTCCGGAGTCCAGACATAACATCGCAACTTTGGGCTGTCCAGAGGGCCCACGATGCGGCGCTAGGGCTCGGCCTTACTGTCCCATCGTGGGAGCGGCCCGCCGTGTGCTAGGGCGCACGCCTTCGGACTTGTCAATAAAGTTTTTCCAAACCAAACCTGTTGTTCAAACAACTAATTGTACACTGCCAGGTACTGATGTTCAGTGGGCAAGTTCTAGCACCTGCGATGCCGGTGTGATCTTTTTCAATTGACATCTCTGCCATGACAAGGTCTGGCATTCATGAATGGGCGCTTTTAAAGTAGGGAGAAAAAGAATCTGTCTTTTTGGACTGGGTGTACCAAAATACTCTAGTTCTGTGGGCCGTGTTACGTTAGTCATACAATTCTTTTCACCAGCTGAATCATTATTCAACTGAACACCTTAATTTTGGCAGTAAAGTTGATTCCGGTTCAGGTATTTGTAAGAATCTGAAGTTTTGTAAATATACGACATTCTTGGTGTTGACAGTATTTGTTAAACAGACAATCTGTCTTTTTGGACAGGGTGTACCGGAATACTCTAGTTCTGTCGGCCGCGTTTATGTCGTGCAGCTCTTCCAACCTCCTGAAATCATTATCAAACAGAACACCTTGGGTTAGGGAGCAAAGTTTATTTTGCTTCAGGTATTCGTAACAATCTGAAGTTCTGTAAAGATACAACGTTAGTGGTGTTGCCAGTAGTTGAGAATCAGTTGAGGTGCTGAACTAATGTTTCTTGGACTGAAATGCCCAAAAATTTTCGAAGTCATTGTCGAAGGCCTCGGAAAACCCCTGGAAAAGGTAAGTTTTGCTTCTCATACTCAGTGGCAGTTACCAATCGGGGCGTCAGCATCGAAGGGGTAGCTACTTCCCTAACTTGCCCCTTCCTTAAACATGTTCAAACACAGAATAAGTTTTCCAACCACTTGTCTGCCCCCCCCCCCCCCCTGCTTAAACTCAGTTGAACTCACTTGAATGAACTCACTTGAAGTGGTTTCTCCACCCTCCAATAAAAAGATATCCTCACGTCACCGCTGTAATCAATACCCCTAATTGTTCCTTTACGTAATATGACCTGAAAGCATTTTATTGCACTTTTGAGAAAATGATATAGCGGAGCCGTAGACACCCCCCCCCCTCCCTTGATACAAGTCAGTGACGCTTCCTTCGAGGAAACCGGAAGTCGAAATTCCGTGGCGTTGTCGTAGACCCTCTGAATTGCATGGAGTTGAGTGTAAAGAAGAAACTGAGTAGTGGTTTACTTAGTGGCACATATGTGATGTACTCTGACAGTTGACTGACTTTTTCACTGTAAGTATTTCACTGAACTTAATTTATGCTACTGTCAAGCATCACTGTTAGCAACGAATGGTGTGGCAATTTTTCAGAAAATCTCTTGTCCGGAGGAACAAGTGAAGCTTTTTTTTAGAGCACACTTGTCTTAAGCCCTAACCACACGTATGCGTTATAACGGGTCAGCGTGTTCGGCTTGTGGGTTTGGTGTCGCATAACGTTCATAATTTGAGGGTCAGGGCACACACGGAAAGCGCGCACGCTGTGCACGCGCTAAAGCATCGTAACGCGTATGTGAGGCGTACGCTATAGAGTTTCCTAAAATTAACTAGAGGGCACTCTGGCGCTGTGATCGTTCAGCGACCATGGGAATGATGGGTAGCACACATTTGCCTAGTCTTCGTACTTGCGGGCGGCGAATCGCACTTGCGGCTTCGTTTATTGCTGTGTTTCGGTATTGTTTTGAAAGAAGATTGAACATTTTTGAACTTCGTGAGCCAATTTAGAAAGTAATTCTAAAAAAATAAATAGGTGAAGCGCAACCGCTGAACATTTGCTAATACTTGTTTAGTAAGAAAACAGCTCCAAGTCACACGAACATACATAGAGCCAAAGCAGGCCAGAAGTACAAATATTAGACAAATGTGTGTACTACCCATCATTTCCATGCTCACTGAAGCACTGTGCGTTGCAGCTTCCATAGACACTAGCGCCAGAGTTCCCTCTAGGGTATATTAGGAAACTCTATGGCGTACGCGAATTATTGCAAGCAAGTGCACTGACTGATACATCACGACAGGCGATCTCGCTCTGACCAATCGGGTGTAATTAAGCACGTACACTTCAGATCCATAGTTTACGAGGAAGCAATAGAAATATAGAAACAAAGACGTCCAGCACTCTCGAATACAGCCGAGCCTGAGCGGGCAGGAAGGGTCCGTGTGCTAAAAACCGGCACACTAGAACACATGATAGGACTATGCAAGTTGAACCAAATCCCCCGCTACCACTACTTCCTCACCCCGCCTCTAACATTCTCCCGCACATTGTCCCGCCTCTTAGAGAGCAATAGAGATCTTGCTATGCAGTCCCGCCCTAAAAAACGAGCTGCTGCACGTTACGAAGGCCCAGGCGGCGAGAAACGAATTTGGATTCCCGTGAAGAGAACACAACATCCTTCCGGTGCGTTTGCTGGAGAGCTCATTAATAAAGTTTTTCATTCCCGCATTTCAAGCTATAGCGGCGTATTCAGGATATCACGGAAGCGCGCTAGACACCGTAAAGACGTCACTGTGTCATAGACGAAGTGTTGCATGAAGCACAGGCCGAGTGCCAGCGCAGATTCCGAATGGAAGTCCACAAAGGCGAAACGACACGGTAAGAAGTGGTTCATAGTACTGCTGAGGGCATTACGAGTTGCTGCAAGGAAGACCGCAATAGGATCATCACGCATGGACAGCTTCGTTGTAAGGCCATTTCCACGCTGTGAATGGGCCGTAGACTTTCTACCTCTGCATCTCTCTTTTTCGACGCTTGAGTAAAGGTGCAGCATGGTGAAGCTTATAGAACGTCTGCTGCTATCAAAAACAGCTGCAGAAACCACAGTGCATCCCGGCCGGCCCGCTTCCGTCGGCCGTACAGTAATACAAGGCGCACAAAGATGCCACCGGTAGTTATTTTATTATTATTATTATTATTATTATTATTATTATTATTTTATTATTATTATTATTATTATTATTATTATTATTATTTCTACAACCGCTACGGTGCATTTACCTGACTTAAAGGCATTCACGCTCTGCAGATGCCAGCACATAGCTTAATGCATAAGACACTTGCCTTCAGAGCGGAAGGGCTAGCTTCGATGCTGAACGCTGTATGAGAGTTTATTTTTTCTTAACAATAAGCATAAGCTTCATAGTTTTTATTGTGAATATCCGTTCTAGTTACATAAACATGGACGAAAAGTAATTTTAATTGTCGATTGAGTTGGGTGCTGACGCTCTACTCGTCATTCCTGTAGAACGACGGACCGTTCCACAAGGTATTCAGCGTAGCGAAAGAATGCGACAAGGCACCCAGTTCGTTTGATCAAGCGAACTTACGACCGTACCACATTGCTTAGGGCCATCGGGCAATGGTGTTTACAATGGAAGAAACAAGGATTCCCCTGATATGCTGGCTTCCCCGAGTAGATGGTCGAAACTAGCAAAAACCTTTGAGCCCTTATCACCCCTGATAAGACTCAACGCTGTCCTGACGTCCCGCCCTGTCACGTGGGCGTACTGTACATTAGTACCCAGCTAAAGGTTCCCCTGGAAAGTTGGCTTCCCTGCAATGCATGGTCGAAACCAACGAAAGATCTTGAGGTCCTTATCACCCCTGACAATTGTCAACTTGTTTCTGAAGTCACGCCTTGTCACGTGGGCGTAATGTACGTTTGTTCCCAGCTAAAGGTTCTCCAGAAAAGTTGGCTTCTCCGCACTGCATGGCCAAAACCAACTAAAACAGTTGAGGCCCTTATCACCCTTGGTAAGGCTCAACTTCTGTCTGACGTCACCCTTTGTCCCGTAGCGTAGTGTACGTTTTTACCGAGCTGAAGGGTCTCCTGAGGCATTGGCTTCCCCGCAATGCGTGATCTAAACTAGCGAAAAAAGTTGAGGCACTTATCACCCCTGATCAGGCTCAACTTTATTCTGACGTCACGCCTTGTCACGTGAGTGTATGAACGTTTGTAGCGAGCTAAAGTGTCCCCTGATGCATTTGGCTTCCCCGCAATGCAAGGTCAAAACTAGCGAAAAAAGTTGAGGCCCTTCTCGCTCTCAATAAGGCTCTACTTTTGTCCGACGTCACAACTTTCCACGTGGGCGTATTGCACAAGTTGTTTCCAGCTAAGGTGTCTCCTGAGAAGTTGGTTTCTCTACAATGCATGGTGAAAACCAGCGAAAAAATTGAGACCCTTATCAGCCCTCATAGCCCAACTTTTGTCTGACGTCACAACTGGTCACGTGGGCGTACCGTACGATTTGTTCCAAGCTAAAGTGTCCCCTGCGTAGTTGGCTTCCATGTAATGCATGCTAAAAACTAGCGAAAAAAGATTAGGCCCTTATCACCCTTGATAAACCCCAACTTTTGCCTGACCTCTCACCTTGGCGTTAAGGGCACCTACGTGAGAAGACATGACGTCAGACAAAGTTGATCCTTATCAGGATGATAAGAGCCTCAAACTTTTTCGCTGGTTTGACCATGAAATGCGGGAAGCCAAGCCCCTTAAGGGAACCTTTAGTTTGGAACAATCGTACAGTATGCCTACGTCACAAGGCGTGACGTCAGACAAAAGTAAAGTCTTATCAGGGGTGATAAGCGCCTCAAAATTTTTCGCTTGTTTCAACCATGCAATGCAGAGAAGCCAACTTCTCATGGGAACCTTTAGCTCGGAACAAATGTACAGTATACCCACGTGACCAGTTGTGATGTCAGACAAAAGTTGACCCTTATTAGGTGTGATAAGGGCCTCAAAGGTTTTCGCTGCTTTCGACCATGCAATGCGGGGAAGCCAAGTTCTCAGAGGAACTTCCAGCTAGAAACACAGGTACAGTGCGACCCCGTGATAAGTTGTGACGTCAGACCGAAGTTCAGCCTTATCAGGGGTGATAAGGGCCTCAGAAGTTTTCGCTGGTTTCGACCATGCAGCGCCCTTAGGCTAGGAAGAAACGTTCAGTATTCCCACGTGACAAGGTGTGACGTTAGACAAAAGTTGGGCCTTATCAGGCGTGATAAAAACATAACATATTTTCGCTAGTTTTGTCAATGCATTGCGGTGGAGCCAACTACTCAGGGGAACCTTTAGCTTGGAACAAACTCACAGTAGGCTCACGAGACAAGTTTATGACGTCAGACAAAAGTTGAACTTTATCAGAGGTGATAAGAGCCTCAAAAATTTTTGCTGGTTTTGACATTGCATTGCGAGAAGCCAACTCCTGGCGGGACACTTTAGCTCCGATTAAACGCACAGTATGCCCACGTGAAGTGTTGTGACGCAGACAAATGTTGGGCTTTATCATGGATGATAAGGACCTAAACTTTTTTCGCTACTTTAGACAATGAATTGTGGGACACTTTAGCTCAAATAAAACGTAGAGTGCACCCACGTGACAAGGCGTGACGTCAGACAAATTTTAGACAATATCAGGGGTGATAAGGGCCTCACTTTTTTCCATTGTTTCGGCCATACAATGCAAAAGCGAACTTTGAGGGGAACATTTAGCTCGGATCAAACTTACAGTATGCCCACGTGACCATTCGTGACGTCAGATAAATGTTGAGCCTTACCAGGGGTGATAAGAGCCCAAACTTTTTTTTGCTAGTTTGGACCATTTTTTGTGGGGAAGCCAAACATCAGGGAACCCTTGCCTCAGATTTCTCACATTGTAAACACTTTTGTCCTAAAGACCCTAAGCAATGGGGTACCGTGGAACGTTTGCTTGATCAAACGAACTGGGCGCATTATCGCATTCTTTCACTAGCTGTAAACATTGGGGAATGCTCTATTGTTCTGGAGTGTTGGTACCAAGAGCGTCAGCACCCTACGCAATTAACGACTAAAATTGCATGTCCAACTGTGTTTGTCACCTACAACAAAAATAAAAAAAACGGCGAAAGGTACTTTTTATTCTTTAATAAAAAATGAACTATCATACAGTGTTGAGAGTCGAACCTAGTTCTTTCGCTCTGAATTCAGGTGTCTTAAGCGTTAAGCTATGCGCCGGTATCTGCAGAGCGCGAATGCTATTAAGCCAGGTAACTGCACCATTCCAGTGTTAGAAATAATATTATAATATGAATAATAGTTATAATAATAAAGCTTCCTGTGGCGTCTTTGTGCGCCTTCCCTATCGGAAAAAAACAAATGGTGGGCATGGTGGAAACCACCACCCACCATTATAGTGGATTAATGTAGTGGGTGAATGGTGGGAAACACCCCCCATGGCGCATGGTGGGTATGGTGGGTGCTGCAGTGCCGGCAACACTTGAGCACGAAATGACGTCAGAATCACGGTGACGAGCTGCCACAAAAATAAAAAAGAATTCAATAAAATGGTATAAAAAAACATCCGTCCCGTAAAAAAAAAAAAACAAGGCGCCACGGAGGATCAAACGTGCAACCTGCGGATTCCCATTCGAAAACGCTAACCACTGCGCCACACCAACACGACGTTAACAGTGTGTTAAATACTTAGTTGGCATACAAACTTAAGGTTCAACTTAAGTTATGTTTGTCGTGTACACAACATAGACAAGATCTACACCTGCTACTAAAAATTGCACATTTATTAAACACAAGCAACTGCGGCCTGTAACGATTGTCACTATGTTATTGGCACTAGTGCTATTTTTTTACAATTCACAACTTCAAGGAAAAAAAAAAACCAAGTGGACTGGGAGCAGCAACAGTTTACCGGCGGGGTCTGCCAAGTTTAATATCCGTTCCGCGCTCGTTCTAAAGGGCGACATCTGCTCACGCTTTATGACGCTTCTAGGCTCATTTCATAGATACGCCCGCCTAATTTATTTGATTGAGTATTGGGATGCTTTTCGCGCAATGTAGAGGGCGGTCGCGCCAGCGCAATGCTGTAGCTCTTTCGCTAAAGCAACAACTACATAACGGCTTGGCCAAACGAATGCAGTGTACCGGAAACATTAGGCTAACATAATGGTTCACCAAGCACACGAATTGCCACGTCTGAGTTCTCGTACAAAAGCTAGAGAAGTGCCAGCGAGTGCGACCGGCGGCTGTCGGTGAGAAGACACTTAATTACGTTCTCTGGGAGTGCTTTAATCGCGTCACATCGATGTTTGTTGCTTCTTGAGCGAACACCATACACAATGAAAAATGCTTCATTTAGGTTAATTGATGCCATATGGCTGCGCTGTATTGTCACACTTAATCGTCGTAATCGTGTATTCTGAAACCCGGAAGCACGGATAACACAATTGTACGGGCTCGGTCAGTAGGCCTAACCTTTGGTGGAAATCATGATGGTAGAACATGAAGTGTACAGATCCCAGCTTGGTACACTATATAATTTGCCCGCCATTATAAGCCCACCCATCATCTGCTTACTGCTTCCCAGCATTATCGCGATGGTGGCAGAGCTTCTCAGCTTGGTACACCACGTGGCCCACCATAACAAGCAGCACCCATCATCTGCTTAGTGCTTCCCAGCATAATCGCAATGGTGGGAAGAGTTTCTCAGCTTGGTACACCATGTAGCCCACCATAATAGCACCCCCACCATATGCTTAGGGCTTCCCAGCATTATCGCAATGGTGGGCAGAGTGTCCCATTATTGCCCACTATCTAGCCTCTGCTTTCCACCATCATTTACACTTTACCCATCATAGTACACCATACCACCCAGTATGTCCCGGCATAACCACCATATTTTCCACTACGTCCCACCATAGCCATCATAATTTCCACCATGCCCACTATTATACCACCATGCCCACTATTATTTCCACTACGCCCACCATGTTTTCCAGTATCCACCATGGCAATTTTTCTAATAGGGTTGTATTACTGTACGGGCGACACGAGTGAGCAGGCCAGGAGGCACTGTGGTTTCTGCAACTGTTTTCGATTGCAGCAGACGTTCATAACCATGCTGATCCTTTACTCACGAGTAGAAAGGGAGGGATGCAGAGGGAAAAAGTTTATGGCCCATTCATGGCTTGGAAATAGCCATGCAGCGAAGCTGTCCATGCGGGATGATCCCATTGCGGCAGTCCCTGCAGCGACCCTTGGTGCCCTCAGCAGTACCATGAACTCTTTCTTACCGTGTCGCCTCGGCTTCATGAACTTGCATTTCGGAGCCAACGCTGGCACTAGGCCTGCACTTCATGCAAAACTCCGTCTATGGCACGGTGACGTCAGTACGTTGTCTAACAGCTCCTGTGATATCCTGAATACGCCGCTAAGCTCAAAATAAAGGAATGAAAAACTTTAATATTGAGCTCTCTGGTGAACGCACCGGAAGGAGGCGTTGTCCTTTTCAAGGGAATCCTAATGCGGTTCTCGCCGCCTGGCCCTTCATAACGACCAGCAGCTAGTCTTTTAGGGCGGGGCTACAAAGCAAGATCTTCTGTTGCTCTTTAATGGGCGGGACAGGGTGCGGGAGCATCTTAGGGAGGGGGAGGGAGTAGCGGTAGCGGGTGATTTTGGTTGAAGTTGCATAGTCCTATTATGTGTTCTAGTGTGCCTGGTTTTTAGCACACGGACAATTCCTGCCCTGTCAGACTCGGCTGTATTACTTAAAGTATTCGGGAGTGCAGGACGTCTCCATTTATATATTTCTGTTGCTCCCTCGTAAACTAAGGATTTGAAGGGCGCGTGCTTACTCCAGACCGGTCAAAGCGAGATTGCCTGTCCAGCTGTATCAGCCAGTGTACTTGCCTGGAATACCTGTCGTACGCTGCCTACTACGTACGCCTCGCATACACGTTACGATGCTTTAGCGCGTGCACGGCATGCGCGCTTTCCGTGTGTGCCCTGTCCTCAAATTATGAACGTTATGCGACCCCAAACCCACAAGCCGAGCACGTTTACCCATTGTAATCTATACGTTTGGTTAGGGCTTAAGACCGCTAGGCTATAAAAAAGCTTCATCTCTTCCTTCTGGACAGGAGATTATCTGGAAATGTACCACTTCATTCCTTCCTAACAGCAATGCTCGAGAGTAGCATAAATTAAGTTCAGTGAAATACTTGCAGTGAAAAAGTCAGTCAAGTGTCAGAGTACATCGTATATGTGCCACTAAGTAAACCACTACTCAATTTCTTCTTTACACTAAACTCCATGCAATTCAGAGGGTCCACGGCAACGCCATGAAATTTTGACTTCCGGTTTCCTCGAAAGAAGCGTCACTGACTTGTATCAGGGAAGGGGGGTGTCTACGGCTCCGCTATATATCATTTTCTCAATGTAAACTAAGTTCAGTGATATACTTACACTTAACAAGTCAGTAAGGAGGCAGAGCACATCAATAAGACTAGGTAAACCGATATTTCAGTTCTTTATTACACTCAACTCCGTGCAATTCAGAGGGCCCACGACGTCGCGAGGGGGTTTCGACTTCCGGTTACCTCGAAGGCGGCGTAACCGACTTGTTTCGGGGGAGGGGGTACTACGGCTTCGCTAAATATGATTTTTTCAAAACTACAATAAAATGCCTTTCAGATCATAAAGGAACAAATACGGTTACTTGATTACAGGGGCGACGCGAGGATATATTTTAATTGGAGGCGGGGAAACCACTTCAAGCGAGTTCATTCGGGGAGGGGTGGGGGACAGATAAGTACTTGGGAACTTATTCTGCGTTTTGACAATCGTTGGGGGGGGGGGTCAAGTTTGGGAGGTAGCTGCTCCTCTGATGCTGACGCCCCTGATTGGTAACTGCCAGTAAGGATGAGAAGTGAAACTTACCATTTCCAGGGATTTTCCGAGGCCTTCAACAATGGCTTCGAAGGATTCTGGGGCATTTTAGTCCAAGAACATTACTTTCAGCACCTTAATCTGCTTCTCATCTACTGTCAACCCCTTTAACGATGTATATTTATAGAACTTCAGATCATTACAAATACCTGAACCAAAATACTTTCCTCCCAAAGCCAAGGTGTTCAGTTCGTTAATGATTTCAGCACGTTGAAAGAGCTGTAAGACGTAAAACACGGCCTGCAGAACTGAAGTAATTCTATATCTCCCTCGTTTCTATTCTATTTCTATTGCTCCTTTTCCAGTATTTCTTGTTTCCTTCAAATTTGTGCAGCAATTCAATTTTTCATGGAGTATTTCGCTACACCTAGTCCAAAAAGACAGATTCTTTTTTTTACTACTTTACGAGCACTTATTGTAGAATACCAGACCTTTTAACGGCAGAGATGTCAATTGAAAGTGCATAGATCACATATGTATGGCAGGTTGTAGGGCTTGCCCCTGAACATCACTATCGGCAGTGTACAATTAGTTGATTAAACATTAGGTGGAGAAATACATGTCTGCATAATGGATTGCGTAAGAGTAACAGAGTATTTGGCTTACACGGAGTGTTTAGTTTTGAGATTATTGAACACTGGGAACCACTGGAACCAACATTTCGGTAAGCAGTATTGTACAAATCTTCCCCAGCCCCTCTTCTCCATGTAGGTAGGACAGTTTGTCGAAACAGCTGCAGCAACACCCAGTGTTCAATATTGATCGCTTCTCTTAAGCCGCATCTTTCGAAGCTCTGCTTTGTATGGATTTCTATCTTCTCAATGTGTCGTTGAATTTCAGCAACATAATATTCTAAGTTTCACACACTCCTTTTATGAATGACTAGCAAAGCGACACTGTTTGCGCCATAATAGGCTTGACGTACCACTTCAAGCAACAATGAAGTACTGGCTGGCTGAGCGCCAGTGACCACTAAATAAGAAATCGTAGCACACAATGTAATTTTTATTTTGATGAATTGCACCAACTTTCTAATGAAAAATAAACGAACAAAACAGCAAAGTCATCGGACGAAAATCGCTTTAGTAACCTTCACGTAGAGTTAGGGCAAAGATAACCCAGATTGATGGGAATTCACACTTCACTGGGAAAAGCCGACATGGGGTATTACTACGGATTAGGGTAGACAATATTGCATACTGTTACATACTCAGTCAAAAAGGCAGTCTTAGCCAAAGGAAAAGAAAAATGGAATTGTAGAGGCCTGAAAGTATTTAGTAAACGTTGAGCAATAGAAAATGACATTGTGTAGTTGCAAATGTACAAAGCAGCATTTAATAAGCAAGTAAAGAATCCTGAATATTTCTTAACACGATGTCGCTCTAATGAAACGAATAAAACTTGACAACTTTCTAGACAGACTGATAGATGTTTAGAAGTCAAAGGCATTCCCTCTCAAAGGAGGTGCACGCAAGCCGGCACCGATGGGCGTGCACTTCAGTTTGACGTCGACAGCCGGTCCCCTTTCAAGATCGTTATCGATTACGTGAGCAGAACTACTTATTTAATCACTGATGTGGCAATCTGCCGTGGTACAGTTATATTGGTCGGGACTTCTCCAGTATTCGAAAGTCATATGACATTACAGCACCCGTCACACATTTAACACGAAACCTCTAGCGCGTTTCTCGCTCGCTTGGACTGAGGTCAACGCCACCAAGCGTTCAAAATGGTGTGCTTGCTGCGGTTAAGAATAGATGCCGTGCACAACGATTTCACAAATTAATTTCTATTTCCAATCTACCTGACCAGAGGGTCGAATCACTTGGCTCCTCGTGGCTACGGTATTGCGCGCCCCATAGCGTTTGTTGTCTTATACTTATCTCGGCATTGAACCATTGGGTGCGAAAGCTTACGCGCCTTTCGTGCTTGAGCTAACGCTAACGGGTGCGCGATAACGTAGCCACGAGTGGTGAAAACGAGTGCGAAGTGATCATTCGACCTGCTTGCTGGTCAGCATATTGGAGACAGAAATTTACTAGTGACGCCGACGGGCGCTACATGTATTCTTAAGGGCAGCAATCGCATCATTTTGAACGCTTGGCGGCGTTGACTTAAGTCCAAGCGAGCCAAGGCCACGCATCGGAGCGTTGTAGTTAAAATGTGGACGGTTGTACACGGGTGAAGCTTATGAACCATAACCAGGTGACACAGTGTTAGCAACGGGCCGTATACAAACGCTTTAAATGTTTTCCAACCAGGATACCTGAAGCATATTTAAAGAAAAACTGAAGTATATCATCCACACATAACGATGCTTTAGATGAACAGCTTCATTGGACACACGAGAAACTGCCGAACACATCCGCGCAATAACCCCAAGACCGAACCAAATAAAACAGAGTTCAGTAGTGAATAAGTAAGATGGAAGAACGCAAGATGCGCCACAAATACGCACACATACACGCACAAAGGGAGCCTCCCTGTTACACAGATTGATAGATGACGAAACCCCGATTGAAAGCTAGGAATGTTGGCTAAAACAAAAGAGCATCAATATAGAACTACATTGTACATTGGGAACGGATGCCTCTAATATGGCTACGAAAACATTGGATGGATCACTGCCCCCGTATGTGTTGGTGAAATGCGAAAATAGCGAAAATTGCCCCAAATAATAGCTTGCGTAAGTTAATCAAAAATAGAAAGTCATTAGAAACACTAGAGTTCAGATTGCGCCTGAACAACGTAACATTTAGAGGCGCCATATAGTCTGTAAGGCTTAAGATTATCCATAGAACACTGCTGTATAATATCATCAACGTACACCGGCATGAGGATATTTCACAGTACTCCATGGGCAGCTGGTCACCCGTGGTGGATCCGACATATCTGGCAGATCTCGCGGGGGCAACGTGAGGTGCAGTCCACCGCCCATCCTTCTTCAGCCATTGGTCACAGCGTAGTGATGAGCAGCAACAAAGAACAGACACCGATAAAGAAAGTGAAGACAGAAAGGCACACCACATTATAGTGCTTTGATGCACGACGCACTCCCCAGAAGGCAAGCAAGAAGCGAAAACCAGAAGACGACTCATTGTGGACAAAGAAATGGCATTGTCAGCGGTTCCGACACAGCATCCACCAGATGAGTTTGAAGGTCGGAAAGCTGTAAGGACACCGAAAATTCATATTTGTGGAAGCACAGTAAGCACATGAACGCACGAATGCAGAGAACATAACATTTGAGACAATACAAAATTTCTGGTCACTCCAGGAGTGGACGAAAGGAGAGTCATTATTGTACAATTGCTAGAGTACCGGACATGATAATCGGAAGTTGTCGGTTTGAAACTCATGGACAGAAGGGAAGGTTTTTCTTCCACCTTAATTCACTTCGATTAAGTACTGCACACGACAGTTATAAACAGTGTTCCCTATGCTTTTCTTGGGCTGACTGATTTATTTCGTTGTTTGTAAAAAAATGAGACGCTCTAAAAAATGCACTTGTTCATTCGTAGCGCAAACCTCGCTTTGGTTGAAATAACTCTTTAGGTTAGCACATTAGCTTTAGTCGCTACATGAAAACGCCACGTAACATCCTTCGATGAGAAAGTTTTTCCTTGGGTCTCTTGCCCACAAGTGGCACTGGATAACACTTCTGGAGGTGCCTTGCAAAAAGGCAGGGGCATCGTCATCAAAGTTCAATTGGTAGAGCATCTGACGTGTACCTTGATGGAGGTAGAGTAAGATCCCACAAATGGAATGAATGTTTTTTCGTGTACATTAAATACGTTTATTTCGGATTATAAGACCACAGTGCGCAAATGATGTTGACTATGCTTTCCTTGGCTTAAGTGTCTGTTCATTATTTTAAGGTTTACATAACAAGTGCACAGGGGACACTACATATACCAGAAAGTCAAATGTCTAAGAAAAGTAACAATTTTCAGGCTTTGGAAGTCCATATCTCCAAAGATATGTCCCAGGAGCAGCAGCATGCTCTATTTCAAGGATAAAGTCCGTGGTTAAATTACCAGTAGAATGTATTTTGCATACGTAGTTGCACCCATGAAGCAATAAGTGAATAATAGTGGCTATCACACGCAGTCTTGAAATTTAGTATATGGGCCAAAAGCTTTCGTTACCATGTGTCATGCTCCCATGTATGCTGCACTATAGTTTCTCATACTAAATGCAGCGTTAGTTACTAAATTAGAACTGCAGGAGTAGAACAAGGGCCCGTAAAGTGCGGAGACGGGGTCAGTCAAGGGGATAGGGTAAGCAAGAATATTTTGAAAAATTGTCTTGTTATTTTTTTTCTTTATTTCAAATCTGCAGCGTCTTTTGATCCAGAATAAGCTTCTTCACACATCCTACTACTTATCATCTAGCCAACTATAGCCACTCAAGTGGACGTAGTCCACCTTTTAATGACACCTTCGTTCTTTCACGTCATCATTAAAAAAGACAAGAAAAAAATAAAAGCTTTCACATCAACCAATTGAAACATAGGTGCATTAGTCAAGCATGTATAGAACTTTCATATAAAGAATTAGATTATCTCTTGCAAACGTATATAGCATAGTGCTGCTTCGTATTGCCTGTATCTGCTGTACACTTTACGTTGTACAGCAGATACAGTCGCTTTTTTTTCTTGGACAACTATAGTGGCAGTGGACCCACTGTACATTTCTTCTGGTATGTCTATGTCGGGTTGTTTATTTCCTGTTTCAGTAGTGCCTGCATTACCCTTACGTCTTGAGTGTGAAACGACTTGTCATTTCTGAAAAATGGTTGTAGTCCGCACATTCCTCTACCACCTTATTGACAGTAGAAATATGGTCCATTGTGGAGTAGCTAGTACGCAATCCCGCTTGGTCCTTTGATTGCAGAATAACCGAGATATGGCTAGTTGCTTAGGTCTCATAGTTCATTGTATGGGGCAGCGTTAACACGGATACACGAATGAGAAAAGACACAAGTGCTCAACTCGAAACTGAATTTTTATTGGAAAAACGCCACTTATATACCAGCATCATCCAAATGATTGTCATCAGAGGTGCCACGTGAACAACGTAAACATGTGACATGTGACGATGTGACGTCACATGTGTACAATGTGAAGCCGTGTCACATTGTACGCTAGTGACGTGCCTTCACTACGCGAAGCCACGTCACCTGTGTACAATGCTCCTGCGTTTGAAAGACACCAAAAGTTCTAGTTTCGTGATGATTGGCATGTTTAACTGGAGTTAAGTGCATGACTCCTTCATAAATTTTTCGACGGCAAAAAAAAAAATGCCAACTGATGCAAGTGGTCACATATAAATCTCACCAATGTTGCAAAATTGAGAACTGGAAACAAATGCGTGCGTTTCTTAGCCCTAAATTGTCGCATTAAAATTTTTGGAACTATTGCGTTAGAAGTACAGAAAAGTGGGTGAGTTTGGTAAGAATTGTGCAAAGTTAGAACGCCCGCAGCAAATGAAAATTTAAGAACACCGGGAAGCACCTATGTGTCCGTATTTCTTGTGATTTCGAGGTACCGTATTATCATTTACTAAAAGGAATATTTGCTTATTCCACACATTTTGTTTTCAAATTTCCTACTCTTTTTACTAAAGCACATACAATAAACAACCAATAATTTAGAACTATTGAGGATTGTTAAGCACTAGGATTAACTTGCGAGTAGATTGCATCTATGAAAATTTGTAACCCAAAACTAAAGTGCATATTTTAAGTATTGGCTCCTGTAGCTGTAAGCATTGATGCAAAACACAAAATAATACAGTGATTTTCTTGGAATACTTAGGAAATAATGGAACTTAAGTAATATGAAACACGGTTTTGAGATGATAAAGTTTAAAGTTAAAAAACGTCTGAAAAGCGATCAGGCCTTGCCAAACACTGTTTAACTATTTTATACAGCAGCAACAGGCTTGGTAATAATTCTCAAAGTCAGTTGTTTTTCACTTTAACGCTTCTCGTAATGCTTGTCTTGCTTTTTTGTCATGTTTCGCAGTTTTATCCACATTTTATCGTCAATTGTCAACACTTTCTAGTAAATCAACTGTAGTTTTGCCATGCTTCAATCGATGATATATATGTCGGGTTGAATGTCCTGAAACCAACATTTGATTATGAGAGACGCCGTAGTGGAGGGCTCCGGAACATGCGATACTTCGATTCTAACTATTTCTGAATTTCGGGACGTGTGATACTACCATCAATATATATAGAAGAAAAGGCTTTATTGAACACGTTTGGGCCAGAAATTTGGTCTCGGTGGCTTTAGGTGGCGGCTCGTAGTCCCTGGGTTTGGGCGGCATCCTCGGCCTGCCGGACGGCCCTGAGTTGGTCGTTCAGCTCTGAGCTTTGGAGGGCTGCCTCCAAGCGATGGCAGCGCTGACGACGGTCCCCCGTGGCTTCCGCAGCGGGGACGGCGGCAGAACGAGTGAGCTCGTGGCTTCCTGTGATTTGGTATTGACTGCCGCTGTAGGCGCATCGCGATTGGTGGCGTTTTAACGACTGTCGTCACCGGCACACTCCCAGAGCATGTGGCTAAGCGTTGCTGTGTGCCCGTATGCTTTACACATATCGGTGGGGTATTGGTTCGGGTAGAGGTGGCGCTGAACGACCGGGCTAGGTAGGGACGGGTTTGGGGTAGGCAAAAGTTTACGGCAATGTGCCTGTTTAATTTCTCGTGCTGTGGCGGGAACCTACGCCTTCCGAGTCTATAGTGTTGGGTGATGTCACGGAACGTTGTAAGACGACGCCCCATGACCATTCTGATATTGTTGCTGCGTTTCTATCAAAGTGTCTTAATCCAGCAGATGCATATCCCCACTCTCGGAGTCAAAGGCAGCCACGTAGTGGGCCGCGGCTCGGCGAGTGAGACCTCGTTCTGCGGCGTGGGCCGCCTCGTTCCTCGCGAGCGGAATGCTGGTGTGGGCCGGAGTCCATAGGAAGAAAACCGTTGGAATTTGGGGTTGTGAATGTGACGTCGAGTCATGGCTCCGCCCATTTTAAGGTTGCGTGCCGCTTCCCGCGAGACACGGCTGCGCGTGAAACTACGGACTGCCGCTTGCGAGTCTCTTATCACAATCTCTGCATGGGGAGCTGCTGCGAGTGCTAAGGCTATCGCGGCTTCTTCGGCCGCCTCCGTGTTTCGCGTCGTCACCGTGGTGCTCGCGAGGCATTTGCCCTGATTGTCAACGACCACAGTTGCGTGAGCTCTTCTCCCTTCTCTATATCTCGTGGCGTCTACATATACCACGCCCGCACTGTTACCAAACTTCTTTTGAAGCTGTTTAGCACGCTGGTTGCGCCGTCCGATGTGGTGCGTCGGGTGCATATTCCTAGGAATCGGCGGAACGATCAAGCGGTCGCGGACTGAGGCAGGCACTTCTACCTTATCTCCGTGCTGAGTTTGATATCTGATGCCCAGCGACTCAAGGGCGTGTCGACCATCTTTGATTTGTTAAGCGTTGGTATTGCGCAAACGTCATGGGCTACAATTAACTCATCGAGTTGTGAAGTACTAGCTCTAGAACTCTTTCGGTGCTCGCGTTGATCGGGAGGCCGATAGCTTTCTTAAAAGCCTTTCGTATCATGCAGTTGATTTTGTTTTTTTTCCCGAGCCTAACCACTTCAGATAAGGGGCATCGTATATTATTCGACTTATCACGTAGGTCTGCCCGAGACCGATCAGTCAGTGTTCGCGCAGACCGTTACGAGACCGTTACGTCTATTCGTGATACGACGCAAGAGTCTGATCGCGTCGTCTACTGAACGACGGAGTCGGCGCACAGTCTCACCATCAAGGCCAATTGCCTGCATGTGTAAACCCAGAATTCAAAGTCTGTCTACGTGTGGTATGGAAGTGCGATCTGCCAACAGAACGCCCATTTTGGAGGATTCCCTTTCCTCGTCACGTGTGGTTTTGCGGCCTCTGCTTGTCGGATTGTAGATTAAAAGTTCGGACTTGGTTGCCGAGCACTACAGGTCCGTTTCTTGCAAGTACTCCAGAACTTTGTCCACTCCCGCCTGTAGCGTTCTCTCGACATTACCGTCACAACCTCCTCCGGGAACCCAGAGGGTGATTTCGTCCGCGTATATACTGTAATACAGTGCGGGTGTATCCATGAATTTTTCTGGTAACCCCAATAGCACTCAATTAAAAAGTGATGGTGATATTACGGAGCCTTGCGCCGTGCCCTTCGAGCCCATCTCAAAATCTTGTGACCCTTGGTGGGCGATGATGCACATTTGCGCGCCTGCTTGCAAGAAAATCATCGATGTATTTGTATATTTTTCGACCTAGACCAATACCTCTACTTATTTTAGTATCGATTGGTGTTTGGACGGTATTCAAGGCCCTGATTATGCAGGCCAAGAATCGCTTTGGTGGAGTTGGTAGTGTAATCAGAAATGTGGTGTTTATCTGAAGTAGCGCATCCTGCGCGGAGAGCTTGCAGCGGAATGCCAGCTGGGTGCACGAGAATGCGTTACGGTCTTCGAGAAAGTCTGTTACTCTAATGAGAACTGCGTGCTCCATGACTTTTCTGTACAGGACGTAAGCGAAATTGGCCTAATATTATCGGGCGCAATTCGATTGCCTGGTTTAGTTATCATGACAACTGAAGCTGTTTTCCACGCTTTGTGAAGGGAGCCGTCACTCCAGCACTCGTTGACGTAAGTTACCAATCGGGAGATAGACTAATCGTCTAAGTTTCGGAGAGCCTTGTTGGTAACCCTGTCTGGTCCTGGCACCAACCGGGAGTTAAGTTTGAAAAGGACTGCCTAAATTTCTGCCTCGCTAAATTCTGCGCCTACTTTATCATTAGCGACTCCATCGTATTCGAGGTGTTGGGAGCTGTATCTTGTCTTAAAGTAATGGTCTCGTATTGCAGCGAGGATATTCGCACCTTCATAATCTTTCACAAGTCTCCGAGTTTTACGGCCTTGGGCGGCCCGATTCTCCTCCGAATCCAAGAGAGTCCGAAAGAGACCCTAAGCACCCACCCCACGCATCTGCTTCTCCAAATCATTACACATGTCTTCCCACTGTGCCATACATACTTTGAACGCGTGTTCCTTGATCTGTCTGTATAACTGTGTCATGCGTTCTCGCGATGCCCAGGTTGTGTTTTTGGCGTTTCTACTTTTCAAGTAGGGCTTGCTTTGCTCCCACATATGTAGCAGCCGGCTGTCGATTACTTCAAGCTTCGCCTCGGG
The DNA here is from genome assembly GCF_013339725.1 of Rhipicephalus microplus. Lineage (NCBI taxonomy): Eukaryota > Metazoa > Arthropoda > Arachnida > Ixodida > Ixodidae > Rhipicephalus > Rhipicephalus microplus. The sequence goes on from NW_023612405.1 coordinate 32,569, forward strand.
CGGAATGTCACACGTTGCCGCAGCTACGTCCCAATTGAGCGTCGCAGTTTATTCGTCTATATTCGTGATCGGCTTGTTGCCACGCCCTCCTTATCGTTTTTTCCGGAACGCGTCCACTTTACTAGTTGAAGTTTACGGCCGTTGCCTTTCGAGCATGCTCCATGATCACTCGGGCCCGTGTGAATTATAATCTCTATAAGCGAGCGGTCACTCCCCAAGTCCTCTTGCATGGTTTGCCAAGACGCTGCGGTACATCCGACACGAACGCAAGATCTGGCAGCGTGTCTGCACTCACGCTATTGCCCTGCGTGTTGGATAGGCGGGGTTCGCGACGAGTTCAAGCCATAGGTTTCGCGAGCCTTCCCAAAGGTGTTTGCCTTTAGGCGTTTTACGCATGCATGCCCAGGCCCCGTGCGATGCAATAAAATCACGCGCGACTACCAGAGGTTCCCCTATTGCGGCCGTGCTAGCCATCCGGAGCAGCTCCCCGAATCGGTGCTGGAACGTGGGTTTACTGTATACGTTAAAGACCAACAGTCCTCGCCCACGCCTGGGAATTAATACCATCATTAACGCAGGAATATTATTCATTGTCAATTCTTTGTACTCTAAACCTTAACGAAGACTGCAAAGACTGCGACTCAATCTTTGTTAGCTGAACAATTGAATCAAACCGTTCTGACGCACTATTCAGTCTAACTACATCACAAATAGCCATGTCTATTAGAGCATAGCTAGTGTCACCATGCACGTGATCCGCCTCGAAGAACGCGAAAAGGCCGAGATGTTCAACAGTGAAGAGCTTGCTGGTTCAGCGTTGAGCATCTCGGTATATCACTGGCATTTATTCACACTAACAAAATAACTGTAATGGTTGTCGCAAAATTTACGCTTGCTGAAGACCTGTACTTCGCGAATATAAACTTATCGACAAGCACGGCACGCACAAGGTGTAATGAAGCCAAGAGCCGAAAGGTTTCGAGGGTGATGTGCTTAATAGACAAAGTGCGAATATAAAGGCACACAGTGTTCTCAGACTGTTTTCAAAGTTAGCCGACGATTTTCTATACAAAGCTGACTAGACAAGAATATTGACTTTCACACATGAAGACTTTTTTATATAGCCCGTAAGCACTTAACGCACACGAACAGGCTTGTGCTGAGGTGAGTTTTCACTCACTACTTGCTTTAAAAAAATACCAGTGTTGAGCTTCAAAAAGTGTTAAAAAACATATATTATGTAAAACGTGCCCAAAAGTAATTTTCCTCAGATTTCGCCCCATCCCGTGCCTTTAATGGAAGAAGGCAAACGTGGTCTGAACTCAGCATATTGGTTTGTGGTCTTTGACGAACGCGTATCTTCTTTGTCACAGAAATAATTGCACTAGAAAAAACCGTAATTTTGGATGAAGAGATCCGCGGCTAAACAAGTGAGCCATTAAAACAAAAAAAACATCAAGGGATTCACTTTTTGTGGGTGCTACTTGATGTTTTGCACTTTCTGCTGCATATTGTAGGTATCTTATCTGCCTTTTTTTTAGTCATTCTTTGAAAGGTTTAGTGACACCTTGCATGTTCGCTCTTAGTTGACCTGGGTGTGTATAAGTGTGCGCCATTTTCACCAATAAACAGGGTTTAGCGTCCACTTGCTTGCACTGCCTTGCACGTATTCTCACTCAATGTGGATTTACTTACGCAAGTCGCCACAGACTGTTGAGCAAAGTCAGTGGTTGAGTGATGCAAAGGACTCGCCAGGCAGAAGAAGCCCTGTCTGCTGGGGGATGGTCTACTGGGGACATTGTCTCCAACAGAGCAAAGGCGGAACAATATACACGAACCTCAGGGAACGCCCAGCGCATGCACAAGATGCATAATTGAAAGGTGAAGCCAGCGTCCTGTCAATCATGGCAAGACTTGACATATCTGCTTCACCAATAGACACATGCACCCAAAGTGGGTAGACTACACATAACCTTTTGCGGAACAACGCTCTCATTTGGACACTATTTTTCGAGAACAATTGCCAGGACAACGACCCCACACTTTTAGCTAACCGTAAATAAGAATTCCTGTCTTATTTATTTGTTATATTATTTATTTATTTATTTATTTACAGATACTGCTGTGTTATGTTTGAGACAACAGCGCATGCGGTAGTTGTTTCAAAGTAGGGTCCAGATTATTCCAAGTGTCAACTGTGCACGGCAAAAAGGAGTATTTATAACAATCAATAAAACATCTGAATGGCACAATGTTCAACGGATTGTATCGGCGAGTCACATGGGTAGGATGATTGGTGAACGAAATGGGTGTGGCTATGCGGACGGAATTGTGCACGATGTTATGTAGCATGGTAAGCCGATCACACATACGTTCTGTGTTCTAAACGGTTTAGCGATAAATCATGGGATGCTCAGAAGAGAGAGAAATCATGGTCATTACGGTTAAAAATGAATCTAATCGCTTTTCGCTGGGTGGCCTCAAGTTATTTATGTCAATTGCAAGATGTGGTGACCTCACAACAGACGCATATTCAAGAAGAGGCCTGACCAGTGATTTGAAGGCTATAAGCATGCATTCTTTTGTGGCGCCCTTTAGCGTTCTTCTCAAGAAACCTAATTTCTTAAGCGATTTTGCTGAAATAAAGTCGATGTGTTTTGTGCCACTTCAAGTTTGGAGAGAATACAACACCAAGATACATAAATTCCTGAACTTTTTCCAGTGTGTGATTGGAGTCGCCATATCTAAATTGCAATGGCTCCTTTTTAACTGTAAAAGTTATTGTCACGGTTTTCTGAAAATTAAGCTCTATTTGCCAAGTTCTACTCCATTCGCAAAAGGAAAAAAACACATCATTCAACAAAACTTAATCAGTGACGCTACGTACATTGGAATACAATACACAGTCATCGGCGTATAGGCGAAGCTTAACTGGAGTGTTAATGACAACCTGAGTGACATCATTAAAGTAAATTATGAATAACAGTGGTCCCAAGACAGAGCCTTGTGGAACACCTGAGGAAATATGAGCTTGCGACGACTGTTCGTGGTTGTAGCAAACAAATTGACTCCTCAGGTGCAATTAATTCGTAATCCAATCAAGTAATTTGTCTGCATATGGGCCTGAAAGAAGGTTACCAAGTTTAAGCAGAAGTTTTTATGACATACCCTTGTCAAAAGCTTTGCAGTAATCAATAAAAATGGCATCGACTTGTTCGTGGTTATTAAGTGATGAGGCGATGTCATGCCTAAATTCGATTAATTGCGTGACAGTAGAAACACTGCGGGCGGAAACCATGCTGATGCTCTGAAAGGATATTGTTGTGAGTTAGATATTGAATAATGTGCTTGCGAATGATGTGTTCGAGTAGCTTGCAGCACGTGGATAATAATGAAATTGGTCTGTAGTTAGAAATTATTTCCTTCTTACCCGATTTGAAAATAGGAACAACATTAGCGATCTTCCGAATTCGTGAGACCCGTCTGGAGTCGAGTGATTTATGGAATCTAATTATGAGGTATCATGCACACCATTCAAAATACCTTTTCAGAAAAGCGTTCCGGATACCGTCAGGGCCGGCACCTTTAGTAATATCTATGTTGCCCCGCCACGGTGGTCTAGTGGCCAAGGTACTCGGCTGCTGACCCGCAGGTCGCGGGTTCAAATCCCGGCTGTGGCGGCTGCATTTCCGATGGAGGCGGAAATGTTGTAGGCCCGTGTACTCAGATTTGGTGCACGTTAAAGAACCCCAGGTGGTCGAAATTCCGGAGCCCTCCACTACGGCGTCTCTCATAATCAAATAGTGGTTTTGAGACGTAAAGCCCACAAATCAATCAGTAATATCTATGTTGAGTAAGAGATTACGAACTCCAGAGCAACTTACTCAATATCCGAAATAGCTACCGAGACAGAGGGTGTGACAAAAGGAGGAACATTGCCGTTATCAGCGGTAAAAACAGACAAAATAACTATTGAAGGCCTCCGAGATCATCTGAGCATCTGAACATATTTCGTTTTCAGTAATGAATGAGCAGTTCTCCTGGAGGGTGGATTACCAATTGTCTTCCAAAATTTGGTCGGATTTTCTCTAATGAATGTTGACAGCGTGTTATTGTAATAGAAATCTCTAGCTTCATGCATTTTATTTTTGAGTGTTGCCTTTAACGTACACAAAGTAAATTGGTGGTTTCGATTGGAGCGTCATCGGCGACGTAGTCGCTTTATGCGGCGAATAAACTGTATTATTTCTCGGTTATACCATGGGTGTTTAGGATTGCGCTTCCCACATTTGTTTGGCACGAATTTAGATATGCAGTTTACCACAATCGTGCCAAAGTGTTGCACCCACGCATTTAGACCGCAACTGTTGCTGGAAAGGAGAAAATATGCATAAGAATCTGCCAGAAGGGAAAGTACGCCTTCATCGTTGGCACGTGAGAAATCAGTAACAACTTTTTATTCTGGTTTCTTAAGTTCGTAGTGAGTAGAAAATTGAAAGAAAGACTGCATTGTGATCCAAGATACCTTCAACAACCTCGCACTCTGAATCATCATTCAATAGGTTAGCTGCAACGAAAACAAGGTCCAGGATTGAACCACCTCTAGTGGGACTTTGAACAACTTGAATAAAAACATGAGATATAGCGAAGCCAATCAATGAATTACAGAGAACCTTGTGACGGCTGGTCGTCGTGAAGGACTCCCAGTTAATGTGGGGTACATTGATGTAACCGCATATATCAGTTTGCTGTCAAGAAGTTCCTGCTTAACGATATAGTTCGTGATTGCCAATATGAAATGGTCATCTTCGTTTGGTGGCCGGTAAACAGCTCCAATCACTACAAAACACACTGCATACTGATTGATTGATTTGTGTGGTTTAACGTCCCAAAACCACCATATGAAATGAGAGACGCCCGTAGTGGAGGGCTCCGGAAATTTCGACAACCTGGGGTTCTTTATTGTGCACCCAAATCTGAGCACAAGGGCCTACAACATTTCCGCCTCCATCAGAAATGCAGCCGCCGCAGCCGGGATTCCATCCAGCGACCTGCGGGTCAGCAGCTGAGTACCTTAGCCACTAGACCACCGCGACGGGCTAAACACACTGCATACCTTGATCTTACACCAGACAGACTGTTTCGAGGAGATCAGGCAGTGTTGTATATTCAATGCCGTTTTTTGATAAAGAGCGCCACGCCACCACCTCGACCACTCGACGTGTCGTTTCGAGTAACCGAGTAACCAGAGGGCAGAAATTCGTTTTCAGAGATGGATTCATTAAGCCAGGTTTCAGTGACGCATATAATTAACGGACTATGACACTGTACTAGGCAACTGAAGTCAATCAACTTATTTACAAGGCTGCGGTCGTTAAAACACAGAAGCGTTAGGTTTTCTGTTTCATTGTGTCTGGTGTCAGCTCATTGCTTTCTTTGCCTTTTTTGTCTTATCTCTGCTATTGGTGCACAGGGATTTTTTCGTCATGCGCATCATCCCAAGTGAATAGTTCTTTAGCAATCTTTATTTTGTTCGAGATTCACTTGACCTTCTGACCCGCCCCCCGAAGTTCAGCAGTGCTTTGCCATAGTTTCTGCGTGCTTGCCTTGTAGTAGGGGAGTAGTCTTCCGATACAGAGTAGCTACTGCCCTTTATACAGAAGCAATGTTTTAATATATTTAATTTCTCACGGTGATTCGAACAGTTTGATAATAATCGTTCGATGCTTGTTAGGTTGATTCCGACCCAATCTGTGAATTTTTTCGGGCGAAGTAACTTTTATACCTAATTTATCAGTGAACACTTCCTTCAACACAAGCTGCGACAGTTCTTCATACGTTTCTTTGGTTTTTCAGCTATACCAAAAATAATTAGGTTGTTACGCCTGCTGTAATCTTCTAGGTTCACAAGCTTTCTTTCTAAAACTGTAACTCGTAAATCTATGTCATGCGTCAAATTCTTGATTTCATTTATCGCAGATGTAGCTTCATCAACTGTCTGTAATTTGACCTCAGTATCCCCCAGCCTTTGTTGAATGTTTTTCTGGCCTTCAAGCAGTTCAGCTAGAACCTGCTGAGCGGTAGGCCCTGGATTAGGCTCGGCGTCACCGCATAGCATCAATAGCGACAAGACGAAGTCACAGGCAGTAAAGTACATTTCAGTAAGTCTACGTGGGCACGTCAGCTGGACAAAGCAAAGGTCATTGGATTGAATTGTGGAAGCATTGTTACTAACCTGCATGAAAAACAGGAGTGGATTTGACTTGGTGCTTGCTGGATGCCAGCCGACGTGCCCACTGAAGAAATCCGATAGAAATGGGGCGTTTATATCTTGGCTCGTTGTTATCAACGAGGTTGCACACAGGTGTCCCCAGTCGGCGCCCAGTCTTAGGAATTCCTCTGCGCAGTTTCCATGGATTGCTCGTAGAACAGGCGTGTACACCGTGTTCGCTGTGCTGGCTTCGGTAGTCGAGGCGAGCAGAGCAAGCTACAAGAAATACAGGAGTGGATTTGACATGGTGCTCGCTGGATGCCAGCCGACGTGCCCCCTACAACTGATTATAACTGATATAAATTCTTTTCTATCAGTTATAATCAGAATACATTGCTGCATACGAATAACTTATCAAGGCAATACAGCATTTAACAAAATGTTCGAAATGGGTTTTGGGCAGGAATATCAAAATATTTTTTTACGTTTTTGGAAATGCTCACTGTGAGCAAACTGTTCTATGTCATTTGATTGGGTTGTTCAATTCAGTCTAAGAAAAAATATAGATTTATTGACTGTACAATAAGTATAATATTTAAAGTATAATTGACTTTTTAAATACAGCTTTTTACCTTCCACTGGTTTTTAAGTGAGGTCTCCAGAACCTTAACTAAATTTCATGCCTTCATAGACAGTCAATATTGAGGTCTTGCATATGGGGAATCGAATGGTGCGCTTCGTTCACATAAATAGAAGCTGCTGACCAAGGAGAAACTTTAGGCACTGGTTAACAAGTGAATTACTATGCAGACTCCAATGTTTGGCAGTGCTGGAGAAGTACGGTGAGGAAATGGGAGTACTCTTGGGACGAGAGGGCAGTGTAATGCAAGCCTCCCCCCCCCCTTTTTTTTGCTGTTTGTTAAGCTGTGATCACTCCTGCCTGAGGAAGCTAGCTAAACGAAGCAGCGTCAAGCTTCAGCTTTTAACACGTATTTCCCTGCAATTTCCTAATCGCCAGTGGCGATGAGCCCACAAAGAATATAGCTGACCACAACGAATTGAAGGCTCAAAATAGAGAGAAAAGGTGCTGAGTGGGTCGTAGGGGTGATTGTGGTATCATGGAAAAGCCAACAAGGGAAAAAAAATACGCTCAATCTTGATTTTCACATCTGAAACATGCCGCTAGTCCCCTGGGACATTACGCAGGTCGATATTCGCATGATAACCTTCATGTCGGGCGCGACTACATGTATTAATGTGTAATTTTATTTGATAATATGTCAGGTTTAACGTCCGAAAACCACTATATAATTAGGAGACACGCCGTAGTGGAGGGCTCCGGAAATTTCGACCACCTGGTGTTCTTTAACGTGCACCCAAATCTGAGCGCACGGGCCTACAGCATTTCCGCCACCATCGAAAATGCAGCCGCCACAGCCGGGATTCGATCCCGTGGCCTGCGGGTCCTTAGCCACTAGACCACCGCGGTGGGGCTATTATTGTGTAATGACTAGCATAGAAACGGTAACAAAGGATGAATCTAAACATCACCAATGCTGATGGCAAAATTGCTCAACAAAAACTTTTCTGGGTCACTTCCAATACTCTTTTCTTATTTGCTGCATAAATCGGCAGCCTACCAATTAAGTGAAAGCAAGACTTTGTTCGATGGCTTTGCAAGCGAGCCACATTCTAACGACAATGTGTAGGTGTGGTTTGTTCACTCTAAGTGAATAGAACCAAAAACAAATCACACATGCATCTATAGTTTATGATCTGGTTAATGTAAAAAAGAAGGACGACGACGACGAAGTTACTTAGTGATAGAACACGTCTGTCACTACTGTTTTTCGTTATATTTTCCACTATTCTTGGGACGCTCCCTGCGTCCCGCCTTGAGGCGATGGCAGCGGCGACTTCTACAGGCCCACGTGGTCAAGTGTCAGCGCCCTCAAGCTCTTCTGTGGCTCAAGGCTCATGGTCCATCACCAGCGACGGCTCAAGAGATGCTCCTGCTCTCGTGCCCATGGACGAAGAACGAACTGCTGGCCCGTCTGGCTACAGCTCAACATTTGTAAGCTCCGCAAGGAAACGAGGCTCTTGGTGCAGCTCCAGTGAAGACACGGACATCTACTCAGTCGACGGCGACGACTCATCAGATGGCAGCTTCGTGTCTGTGATGAGCCGCAAGGCCAAAAGGAGGCTAATCAAGACGTCATCACCAGCAAGCACGTCAACCGTGAAGGCAAGGAATGAACGCTGGCCGCATACCATTCTCTTCATGCCCGTGGATCCTTCCGCCAGCCTTCGAAAATTGAACAGGCAAGCCATTTCCAATGTTCTTGAGGAAATAGCACAGAATGAAATCAAAGAGGTCCGGCTAAACACACGTAAGAACGTTTTAGCCGTTGACACAACACATGCAGATACGCTGCAGAAGCTTCGAATGATGACAGAGTTTGGAGATGTCAAAGTACGAGCGGTCGAACCGATGACTGGAACCTGCACTGCAGGTGTCATTTACGACATTGACTTGGCAATCCCAAACACGGATCTACCCATTCTGATAAAACCAGCGTACGAAGGAGTGGTCATTAAGCATATAAGCCGCCTCGGGAACAGCCGCTGCGTTAAGCTAGTCTTTGAGGGCGACTCAATTCCTACGCACGTCAAGGTAGGACATTTCCGGCATGTGGTACGGCCTTTTGTCCCAAAGCCGCTTCAGTGCCACAAGTGCTTCAAGATCGGTCATGTCAAGGGCGTCTGTGCAAACTCCACCGTATGCCCTTGGTGCGCGGAGGCGCACACGGTAGACACATGTTGTGCAACAACTTATAGGTGCGGCAATTGTCGAGGTACGCATGAGGCCACGTCTAAGGAATGCCCAAGACTCAAGAAAGAAATGGGTATCCTGAAAGAAATGGTCAGGGATAACTCAACCCATAGAGAAGCTTCACAGAAAATCCGGCGTCGACGTCGCCACCGACGGAAGCGCTCCAGTCATGGTGATATTCATGCACCACTTCGGTCTACACCACCATCAACATCTAGTAGAAAGCCAGAGAGTACAAGAAAACCTCCACCGGCGAAGCCTCTCTCCCCTGAAGACTGGCCGGTGCTTGCGAACACACGGCCTTCCGAGCAGCCTTCCCGCTCTCTGCTCCCAGTGAAAGCCAATGCTGCTGATGACGAGGCTCCAAAAGCAGATGGTCAAATTATTCCTATGCTGCGATCCATTGTGAGTGTCATCAGAAGTCTTCTGACAAGCATCGACACGCCAACTGCTAGGAGCGGCCTACAGGTGCTGGACGCGTTGAGTCCGGTCCTTGCAAGCCTCCAGTAAAGCCATGGCCGACAATAACAAGTCGTTCCGTCAGGAGGTCAGAGAAGCGTCCATCTTTCAGTGGAACGCAAGAGGTCTGAGATCTCGCATATCTGATTTTCGCCAGTTTCTTCATCTGCACCGATTTCCCACATCATAATTATATGTGAACCGAAATTATCGCACCCAATCAGATTATCCGGCTACGAGTCATTTTTCTCTTCAAGTGACATCGAAAGTAGCAAAGTTGTTGTATTTATTCGCCGGGAGCTTACTTACGTCGTCCAGCCAGTGCAACCTCACGACGCAATCAGTATGTGTGCTTGTCTGTTAAAAAAGGAAAGTGACATTCGCACTTCTAGGCGTGTATATATGGTGCCTGGGTCCATTGCACGCTTATACGGTCGCGTAGTCCGGTCGTCTTTAGAAAACTTAGCAATGCCCGCGCGCTTTGCTGGCCAGCGCGACGCTAGAGCCATGAGCCAAGTACTTCTCTTCGAAAAAGGTCTACTGTCTATGTCTCCAACGTTTCGCGTAGCAAATTGCGTTCGCTCGCAAAACGTTCACATGAACACAGTAATGTTCTATTGTCTCGTCAGTGTCACACGATTCACATCGGGAGCTATCCGCCATTACATGCGAAAGGAGTACGCCTTTGTAAAAGCTACTCCTAACCACAGGCGGCACAGTAAAGTTGCATCCTGGCGGGAGAGGTTCGATGGAACTTGAAGCTTCTCGAGGGTCCAATTTGTGTAGGCGGCGGTTCCTGACACTGGGGTCACTCAGCCAAGTTTCCGACATGGTGTTAGCGAACGAGTGAAGGCCCCTTGCAGCGTCGGTTTCGACAATGGAATTGGGGTTGTCGGGGCGTCCGCGTGGGCGGATCGGGCAGCATTATCACGGAAGTAAAACTTGTTAGGAGATGAAAGCAGGCGTAAAAGAAATAAAGGCGGTCTCACGAATAACGCCTGAGCGCGAAGCCACTGCTGACCCTTGAGCACTCTTATCTAGTCGCCAAGTTCGAGCTACAAAAGAAAAAAAAACGATGGAAAGAGTTGGCACTGTACAACAACCACATAGACCTTGAAAAAGATACCAGCTTTATTATGAGTGATACCAAACCTAACATGAGCTAACCATTACCAAAAAAAATTAACCCAACTGCATGCGCTCTACCCATAGAAGGTCCTCGATGAGACGCGTCGTACAGACATAAAGTTCAGACGTTGCCGTTTCCTTTAGGTGCAAGTACAAGCCGGGATTAAGACCGGCAAGCTGCGTTGCGACCATAGAAAACCATTACGTACCAAAAAGGCAATATTGTCATGGATTCATGGTTGCAGGAGAGCCACAGGCGTTCTGTGTCAGGGCCATCTCTCGTTGACACAGGCCTAAAAAAAGCTAATTACAGGCCTAACCGACGGCTAAGCATGGAAGCGTACCTGTATCCCGAAGAGTTAGACCCACAGTGGCGTGATTCAAGGAACCCCTCATTAAAGTTCTACGCCACCTTAAACTTTGGTTGAATTGTGAAGCCATAGTGAGTCAGGTTCAGTGAAAAAGCCCCAGCGCCTCCGGTTTGTCATATATGGAGGCTTCTAACTTCAACTCAGAGAATTCAGAGAATTCTAACTTCAACTAGATGATGCAGGTTTTCTCTGTAGGTGCTTGCAGTTCCCAGATTTTATTCACCTGATGCCTGGCTGTTTCTACGTTTATTCTCAGCGCTAACACGTTCCAGTTGAGCCACAGAAAGTCAGACACTACGCGGATTTCCATACTCTATAGAAACAGAAACTCGCACAACAAAACTCGCAAGCATTTCCCCGAGGGTGAACATGGTTAAGTGCGAATACACGGGGTGATGCTATGAGGGGTATTTATTAATTCGCACTATTATATTTATTAATCACACTATGGTGCCTTCATGGTAATGGTTCCTGGGAATCGCAATTGATCACACGGGGGAGTTTACGTTAACTCACTGGCAAATGCCAACGGATTTTAACTTTACTCCCCTCACGACCCGCTCTCGACGGGAGACTGAGAGAGAAGGCGGGCGCGCGAGAGAGAGGGGTGCGCGCGCAGCTGCAGCGAGCGAGGAGAGCGGAGGAGCGAGCGAAGGGGGAGGGGGTATAAGGCGCGTTACTGACACCGATATCAGCGTCGCGTCCGTGGCTTATTCGGTAGAGCGTCGCGCTGCGGCCCGCCAAGTCCTCTTTCTTTTAAATATAGAGAGAAGACTGCGGACACCGCCGACGGCGGTGGATGGTTTGGGGTCGCTTATAAGTGTATTCACACTTGAAAAAAAAAAATAGATTAAGCGCGACTCGTACGTACTACGACTACCGCACGACGCGTGCCTGAACGAAGCCATTCCATATGGCACTGGAAATTGCCGCCTGGAGAATTTTCTGCGCGACCGGCAGGGAACAAAAATATGGAGGTGGGCAGCCCACGTGTAACATTGTTTCAACGGTGATTCTCCGATATATGCGCACACGCCATTGCAGCCCCATTTGGCATTACGTCATGGGAACGTTCTTCGCAGTCTTATCGACGAGATCTGCGAACAGCGTACTTTGGAGGAAAGAAATCAAAGAAATGATGCACAAGAAGCAAAATCACACGATATGGCCCACACGGCGTATGATCTTCGGGCTCGTAAAGTGCCAGAAGCGCATACACAGCAAAGCTGAAGCAGTTAGATCGTCGCTTCCGTGTGGTTTCCTTCTCGCATGCACCTTGCACTCTTGAATTTCAATCCAATTACCTACAAGACTTGCAAATATGTGACGAACGTGAGCAAGTAGAGCAGCTATAGTTATACTTGTAGCCAGTGTTTCAACTTTTGCCGCGTTTTTTTATCTATTATTATTTTTGATCCATTGCAATATTGATTTTTTTTCAATAGCGTACCCAAAGCACCGCGTTATGGTTTCATGCCCTGTGCAAGCGTCGCACGCTACCGTTTGCGGACTCCCGTTAGGTGACGAACGCAGGGCGACCGCAACAATCGCCAACTTAGCGAACACTACTCGAAAACACCCTACTAAGAACCCACGTATACGTTGGTTTCTTTTAATCGTACCTCTATTCCGCCGTTGTGGCGTATGGCTACGGCACACTGTTTATGTAACTAAGGTCGCAGGTTCGATCCCGGCAGTGACGGTCACATTTAAATGGAGGTAAAATGCCAGAGACCCATCTACCATGCGATGTCATTGCGTGTTAAACAATAATTTTGCGGAACCATCCACTACGGCGTCGCTCAAAATGATATCATGGTTAGGGCTCGCGAAACCGAAGAAAAAATATATCATGTTTAAAATCTTGGCACAAGGTTCCAAAAAACATATTACAGGCTAGATTGCTAAAAAACAGAAAAAAGCAAAGGCAGTGTTTTACAGTCGGCCTGATTTTAAGTGAATCTTAACAGCTGACTTAAACTGGTAGTAATTTGGTTACGAGGCCATGGCTGGGTATAAAGTGGCCCTGGTCAAAAGGGTGCACAGAGTTCCCCTTCGGGGGACGAAGGATTGTCGCAGCACTCCCCATCCCTATCATGTCATGTATGGGCTGACTTCGGGCCCCCCTCTTGTCCCCCTCCTTGCTACGTCGATGTATGCTTTGCGCACCTCCTTCCCCTCTCCCCCCACCCCATGCGCGTGCTTAAGGCCCTGACGAGAATGCGGTTGCAATTTGAGGTGAATTTCGAAATAAATAAAAAAGGATCGTTTGTAAGCCTTAAACGGTGCTAGTGGACGCCATAGATATACGACTTCGTCAACAACGGTGTCATGATTGATGTGATCAGTTTGACTTAGAAGAATAACTTAATTCGAGCCCTGCAAAGAGGGGCTCTTTAGCTCTCACGCTGGCACCAGGAGGCCAAGCATAGCTCCCTAGCTTGGGCTTGGTGGAGTGTCCGGAGATGGTCGACCAGGTGTGGTCTGCGAACTGCACCACCCACCTAGCCTAGAGAGCATCGATTTAATGCTCGTGCACCTCGCTTCGCACTTCCAGAACGTGTTTTGAGTGTAGCGTCGCTTTCATAACATATGAGCATGGATCATTGGGGCACGTCGGGATAAATGACGTCTTCGATTGAACGATCTGATTATTAACTCTGTCGTAATGGAATACGGAAAAGATTATTCGCCATTCGTCGTCCTGCTGGACGTGGGGCAGCACACTGAGCCATCACCACGTTGCCAGAACGGGTGGCCTCTCACGTCTGGCACTCGCTGTCGTGCGGCCAAACAAACGAAATCTATATTAGACATCGCTTTCGCCGGCCACTCTTTTATGATGGTGACACGGAACACCATTTTCTGCCAGACAAGTCAGTGCTCTCTGTCGATTTCGCTAGTCCTCTCTAGCACTTTTCTTAATTCATTATGCCATACAGAATGCCAATGCTTCCACCCTCCAAATGTTAAACTTCACAATGAAGTGGCGGTCCCGCATACCCGCCCATGTACCGAAGTGAAGCCGCAGTGGCCGTATTTGCTCAGGCAACTGAAGGCAGCGACTGCCTTGTGCCGCTGTAATGCTCAGTGCGCTCGTGCCCTAGCGTTACGCTAGAGCAATGAATGCGTGCTCCGTGCACTTTCAACCTTCATTACTATCTATCTATCTATCTATCTATCTATCTATCTATCTATCTATCTATCTATCTATCTATCTATCTATCTGGCCGCCTACGTCTGGGCGCTCTCGTGATCACCCCCTTAACTAGGGTGAACCATATTATTGAGGGGGGCAAAACTCTTAGGCAAGATTATTCACTTGCCATGACATGAATAATGTCGTAAGCCCGTCGCGTATGTCGTCGAACCCTATTCACCAGACGTGTGGCACATGCGCGCGGCCGGTAGGGCGAGAACGTTAAGAGGGAATGGCGAGAACGTAAACGGTGTGAGCGATAAGGGAAAAGCTGATATCGGCGGTGTGTACCCGCTGAATCCGAAGAATAAATGTCGACGTCCCAGCAAGATTCAAAGCCCCGCATTGTACGTGGCAACCAAGTATTTACCATAGAGACACGCTAGGTCTCGTAACTACTTTTTAAATAGGCCATAACGTTCCTGAAGCATCAATTGAGCTTTTAGTGTTGGCTATCCAATTTTATAAACATTCACATGTACTAATTTGATACAGCCGTCACGTCGTCTTAACGCCAATTGTAGCTAAGGGACATTCACTGAAGTTTATTGATGTTTCTCTAGGGATATCATCCTCACGAGCATGAGTGCTTCATATCAGCTTACCGCTTCTGGTGTTGCTAATATCCATGTTGCTGTGGCCATCGTTACGCAACTGTCTACAATTGTTTATAAAGATATACGATTGTTTAACTTATGTTTGTGTGGTGATCGCAGCCTGCGCGTTAACTAAAAGCCGAATGCTCCTGTCTCTCATTCCCCATTAGCAGCCATTGACATGTACATTGAGCACTATTTTTTATGTTCAACAACGCACAGAAGAAGTCTCTCACCGGCACCACCTTGCAGGTCAAAATCTTATACTTGTTACATACTACGGGGGACGAACGGGTGCCGCTATAAGGAGCTTCGCCCCTAAGAGAAATAGCTTATATCGGTTTCTGCATTGTCTACACTTTCAGCTCGTTACTCAAACACAAAGGCGTAACAACTGTGGCAATTGCTAGTTCTTGCTTGTCCACCAGTGCATCCTTTTCAAACATCCTTATTTGTGCTTCAGTGGCGCGAAAGCACAAGGGCAGCTGCAGGAAGATAATCTGCGGCATAGACTAGGAAGCAGTTGCCGTCTTAAGAGATGCGAGGGAAAGTGGTTAATCGTCGGACAAATTCATGGTGCTGCAATAAATGAACGTAAGTGATCTGGGGCCTTATTTTTTCCAAGTGTTACATAGACGGAACAAGATGAATGATAGCATGAATGTCTAAGCCTTTTTTAGGCATGAGGATTTTCTGAAAGGGAATTTAAAAGTCAAAGCGTGTACATGCTTGCTGTAGGACGGCAACAAGCGTTCCGAGTGGCCTTACGTTTGCGTTGCCACAGAGAATGAGCCTGCGCACTTTAAAAGTCAAAATGTTTTTTGTACGGCAGAGTAATTCCAAGCCCAATACCTCGTGCAAATATTCAAACAGCTCGTTAAATTAGAGATGAAGCCGTGAGCGACGAAGACACGAGAAAAATAACAAAATCTGAGCTGTTACACTACAGAAGCAAGATAGCGAAGGGTGCCATGAATCGACGTTTTGCCACAAAACGCGACCTGCCAGAACGTAGCCATAAACAGCTGCGTTGCAAAAGGATGTATTCTGCTCAGTAGGATTGGTTCAGACTTGGTCGATAATTATTAAACGAGCCAAGCCAAGTACCTAAATGGAAGATCCACACTGTGATGGGGTGGTTAGCCTTTAGTGATGTCAGTAAATTTTAGTTAGCACAGCTGAAATAGAAAAACTGACCCCGCTTTTCATTGATTGATTTGTGGGGTTTAACGTCCCGAAACCACCATATGATTATGAGAGACGCCGTAGTGGAGGGCTCCGGAAATTTAGACCACCTGGGGTTCTTTAACGTGCACCCAAATCTGAGCACACGGGCCTACAACATTTCCGCCTCCATCGGAAATGCAGCCGCCGCAGCCGGGATTTGAACCCGCGACCTGCGGGTCAGCAGCCGCGTACCTTAGCCACTAGACCACCATGGCGGGGCGACCCCGCTTTTTTCCTACATGCAACTGTCCAACTGAAAATTACCCGACAGCAGCTGCTGCCGCAATAAATATTCTCTAACAAGGTCAACGGAGAAAGGCAAGTGTTTCCGTAATTTTGACAGCGTCGCAGCGTTGCGGCTGCGCTTTTCCGTGGGCCAAGGCAATTATAATTGTGCGTGTGCCAGCATTAAAATTCGCGTCGGCACGCTCTTTGCGCAGACACGTGCAACATTCTGGCAATTTGAATTCACCATCAGTCGTACGCCGAAAGATTATCGAAGGCCACAACATCATTGTGCACCCCAAGCACTCTGCGATATGCGGGAACAGCGAGCTACGTTTTGTACGCGAGTTTCTTTCACACACATGATTCTCGAATAATCAACGCTCGAGCACTGAGCCAACGCTGGCCGAACCTCATTTACGGTATGCGAAGCTTTGTTTAGAGTGCCCACTGAACCGCTCGCTCTCTTGGGAAGGCGATTGCGGAGCAAAAAGATTCTGCAACGCAAACGGTGCCCTAAGTAAAATGATGCCGCCAGAATACTTGGGTTGACAAAAACTGACGTTGCACCGGTTATTCCACTCCTTAGAGGCGCACCTAACAGTGCTGGAGCAGTTTGATTGTGCATCGCCTGAGAATTATGCACGAATTAATTGGTCCGAGAAGTAAAAATTCAGTCGTGTAAGCATGAGCTGTCGTCACAAAAGGGATCTAAAAACTGCAGTTCGCAATTAGTAAGTGACACCGACGTTTCCCTTATGCATTCGCGTGTAGTGGTTATCTTAATATGCTTTGAATAGCCACCGAGTGCAACGGTTCCTATGGCCAGTGATTTTTTTTAGCCAGTTGCCGATGTACACGTCATCTTTCAGCCATAAAACATTCAGTTGCGAGTTTGCGCACGTCCAGTTTTCTACCCTTTTCTGTGTCAGCTATTGTTGGCACAGTTAAAACCCTTTATCGTTTCGCAGCATCTGGCTGTATAGGTTGGACGGTAAAGCAGGGTAGAGGCGTAACACTGCAGATACATAAGGCAGATGAGTCACTGCAGATACATAAGGCAGTTGGGAAAGTCAAGAGGGGTGTAAAGATTGCACCATGGTGGAGTGACAGAAAGCGATCGAACTATGTTGAAATTAAACGTCATAACCACCTTCTTTCACCTCACCCTCATCGCATCGGACCACAGTGACCTCAAAAAGAGCCCACTTCGAGCTACCGGATGCTTCGATCGAAGTTTCCAGACCGGAACACGTCGCCATTCTGTGCTATTGTAACGACGGGGGGATCGCAACGGCTGCTTTCCAATGACTGTCATGGTGGAAGCTGAAAGCTCTGTTCGGAAACGTGAAAGTGTCGACTGCGCCACGATCATGCCTTGGATAACGATTCACCGTGTGGCCGCCTGCGCCGCTCTACAATCTTTGTATTTGTGTGTGTTTTCTGGTTCGTGTGTGGCCAGATGTGATCGGTCTGGAACGTGCACCAATCTACTGACCAAGCGTTTCGACCCAGGCCGAGAAGCGTTGTTGGAGAGGGATGGGCAGACTGTCGGAACCATGCGTCGACAGATTTGTTCAGCCGTGTCAAAGAGATGCGGCAACCCGGGTCCACGTGGCTGTCGGGGCTCGCCCCCCCCCTTCCCCTCTCACATTCACACACACTGGCTCGTTTTAGATGTCGAGTTATTGCCTAAATTCTGAGAGGAGTGTCGAAGATATACACATACGAGTTTCACGCCGTAGCACATTATGAACAACATATGAGTAGCATTGTGTTGTCATTGTGGGTTGAATCCAACTGGCAGAAAGAGTGCCCTTTCATTCACTTTATTTGTTTTCAATTCAGTACGTAATTGCTAAACAGTAATAAATACAAAACATAACATTTGCCATGTCGTTTTTGGTATAGTAGTCTGTAGGTTACATTGGTTGTAGCTGACAGGCAAGAAATGTACATGATTAAAATCGATTTACCAGCGTGAAGAAAACTGAGCAATAGGGGCAAAGTAGGGATACTAGGGACACACACACACACAGCACTGTTTCGTTACGCTTGTAGATCTATCTTAATAATGAACCAACTCGCCCAAGCAGCAGTTTTGGCGAAGAAACGTATCCCAAGAGTAGGTCAGCTGCCGACAAGCAAACAAAAGTTCGAGAACAGTACAAAGGAAATGTGAGAACGCTCCAAGTACCGTTAACAGAGGGCCCATAAATGGCGCACTGTACGTCACTTGAGCTCCAACTCGCAGTGTAAATAATCATAATTGAAACAAAAACTAGAAACAGTGGAATAAACTAAAGTCGGAGCATGCTGACAGGCACTTCACCTACATCTCAAGTAGGCGCACGCTTACTTGAAATGAAAACACATAGCCGTGTTAAAAGAGAGGCACACGAGCAGCGAAACAAATCAAAGGTGTGGAGAGCACCGCTGTAGATGATGCGAGTGGAGCCACCAGAAAATAACAAGGTACGTACGTAAGTGAACAAAACTAACATGGATACATGCTTCAGGCTTTGTGGCAGGAGCTTTGGCGGGCCAACAGATTGCATGGAGCAGCCAAGCACAAAAGTAATGAGCGCACCGTCACTCGAAATTGGTAACTTTTGCTTTCTTTCTTCGCTCTCTCGCAACTTCATTTCCCCACATTTTTTTTTCTTACAATTTAGTTACACTTTTTTTTGTTCATGGAAAAGCGGCTATTCGTGAGACGCGTTCACAGTCGTAAGTTTGCGACCTTCCAGCCTCAACCGCACCCCCACCATTTTTTTTGCTTCTTCATGCTTCTTGGGAGTTCCCTGCTATTTCGAGTGGGTTACAGAATAGTACAGGATAGTTTATAAAGACCCCTGGCCAGTCAGTTGGTCAGCCTTCCTTTCTTACTTTTTCCTTTCTCTCTTTCTTTCTCTCAATTTCTCTCTATCTTTTTTTCCTTTTTCCTGTTCGTGTTCTCTCGTTATTGCACATTTTCCTGACCATTATTGTTCCCCTTTTCCAAGTATGCTCAGTCCACTGTAGAGTGAGTAATGGTGGAATTATGCGAACTATCATTCTCAAGCTCAAACGCGTGGCTGTTATTCACTCCAAGGTGTATCTCGTTTTGATTCCCCCGTATACGCTGGCATCTTGGAAACAACATTTTGTTTCGTGAACCTATGAGTGTGAACAACGATCGCAAAGAAAAGAACATGATGGCGCGGCGAGACTGCGTTCGTACAGGGTCAGGGTTGGCCAAATCCGGCAAACCACTCATTTGGGCTGGAGCCAATAAAATTAAAGCATGTTTCTAGTTCATGAAAAAAACTCTAGGTGGGCGATGAAAACGAGGCACAGGCACAGCGAAAGCTAGAAGAGCAGAATATTTAGAACCTGTTCTAAACTGTCCTATATTGACTTTGTTGATGCGATAACTAATGATTATGAAAGCTTACCCCTTTGCCATGCTGGCGCTCTGTAATGAGTTGGCAGGATTTAATGATCCACTCGTTACGTTAGTTTTATTGTGTGACGGCTCATTGTTAATTCACTCTCCTACCACGCCATATTACATATGCCAACAGCGTTCCATGTGACGTCTGTATATAAGGTGTTTTTGTGAAAGAGCCTTGAGCACCGACCAATAGCTGTGTGGTAGAATACCTGCAATAAGAGTGCCCAGTTTCTAACCCAATTACATCCTGAATATATGTCTCCTATTTCTTGCGATAGAGATTACGGACACTGGTGGCGGCGGAGCAAAACTATGACCCCGAAAATTCTCCTGTAATCTCGTAACAGCTTTAGCTGCAAAAAGTGAGCAGCTTACACAAGGGCCGGAAACAACAGTACAGCTATTTTCCAACTCTATATTTGTGACACATGTGTAGATAATTTCCGATAACTTCTTGCAAACCAGCTAAAAAGATATAGGACCTGTGACAGTTTATCAACACTGACATTTCGTGACATTCAAATTTCTTCGCCGATGTGCCGGGAAAGCATTGGTGGGCAACAACAGCGTTAGCAAAAGCCCACATATTTTACACACTTTCGTTCCCTCATTTGGCAAATTATGTTCAAATAGATGTTCGTATGAACTACATAAAAACTACAAGAGATTGTCTTGAACATCAGGCACGTTCTTTTTATCTGAAAAACTAATAAGAGACTTTTCTTACATTTGAGAAAACTTGAAAACATCATTTCAGTTACAACGTTACGAGCTGGTAAATTAGTTGGCCGGACGTTTTTTTTTTCTTTTTTTGGGGGGAGGGGCACAATTCTTGCATTCTTGAAACCGTCTATATGTTTCGTGGTGCTCATGTGCTTCGAAGGCACGAAGGGATTTCAACATGGTCTATCAAGAACTTCTGCCTGACATCGAACCGCGTTTAAGGCCCCTATTTTAAAGTAAGAGGTCCTTGTTTCAGCCGAAGACAAAGCACTCAAGTGAGTATAGATGACATGATGTGCAATATTATCAGCCAATACATCGAAGACTTTGAAGCAAACCAGCATCAGAAATACACTTGCATTATTTAGACCTTTCCCTTGCTATGTGGCTTTCGGTGGCTAAGGGTATTTAAATATTTACTTGTTCCAAAAGGTCGTTACATACCTTCGACTGCACATGGAATACTTGGTTGTGATATCCTCGGGACGGCTTTAAGCTCTCCCATAGTAGAGTACCCTATGCTCTAAATCGTTACCCCCTTTTTCTAGCCCCCCCCCCCCGACTGCACACGGACAGCTTTAGGCTCTCCCATAGTCGAGTACATAGTACTCGAAATGTTTACCCACTTTTTCTAAACACACGCAAGCGGCGAAGTTCGGAACGAGAGCCGGCGTAGTACCGCCGGCCTCGTGAAACGTAGGCTCTTGGTACGGCTTTTTCCTCTCCCATAAGTAGTGTACCAAGTACTCTGAATCATCAAGAACTTTTTCCAAGCAGGACATTTTGCTCTCCCATAGTACTCTAAATCGTTAACCATTTTTTCTAAACACAGGACGGCTTTATGCTCTCCTATAGTGGAGTACCGAGTACTCTAAATTATAACCCACTTTTTTAAGCCCAAAAAATTGGCGTTGGTGACAAGCTAAGCAGCACGTTTCAGGGCGTCCTTAGGCTAGTGGACACCTATCATGGCAAGCTAGCCATCGAAGAAAGCATTAGCCATTGATGTCGTCGTCCCTGAGGAGGAAAGTCCTGAAGACGTCGTTGACGCGACGTTTTCAATAGTAGGAATCGAAGAAATATACTGTGTCCACCACATCGGAGGCCAGAATTATTAAGTTACCGTCAACACCGAAGTCGCCCTGGCCCAAATCGTGGACGCGTCACACCTCACCATCCGAGAAGAGCGCGTCTCCATCGTGTCCTAGGGCACCAGGTAACCCAGGTAACTGCCCTGTTCCTTCCGTGCCACATCCCCAGCGACGTACTCGCACAAGCACTTTCCCCCTACGGGTAGGTGTTGCATATTGTTTGGAGGCTGTGGGCATGGCTCCGCCGTCGTAGACGAATCGATGGAGAAGCGTATTCGACGCGCGAGATGCTAGCAGCCCTGGGGTGTGACACCAACCTGTAAATATTGCAAATACACTCGTTTCTCTCTTTCGTGTATTTGTAATCCCCGTAACAAAGTGGTGGACAGGCTGGGTAACGAAGCGCCATACAACGGAGCTCCGCAGTGGTCGTCAAATCGGAGTTTCCGTGATGGAACACGGGACTGATCCCACGGCCACCTCTCCATCGGCCTCGGTGACGCCTGCATCATCCACGGCAACGCCTCCACCAGCCCCACCCCCACTGACGTACGTGCTGACACATCCGAAGCATCCAGGAACGTTCTGTGGTACGTACGATGTTGATATTGACGACTGGATAGCTGACTGCGAAAGTACCAGTGCGCTCAGCCGGTATGACCCGACTCTCATGCTGGCCAACGTGTTGTTTTACTTGAAAGGCATGGCCAGAGTCTGGTACGAGAACTATTTGTGAAGCCCATCGGCCGAAAGGCGGCTGCAAAGAAGGAGTTGTCTATACGTGCTCAGACGTCTACAGAGCCGTATATCTCGTATATACAGGACGTCTGGCTCTATGTTGTAAAGTCCACAACGACTTGTCGGAGTCTGATAAGGTTGGCCATGTCCTCAAGGGGATAGCGGACGATGAGTTCAACTTGCTAATGTGCCGGAAGTGCGCGACCGTCGAGGAAATTATTCAGGAATGCCGGGTTTTGGAACTGCCTAAAAGCAGGCGTATTTAAGCAGACGAATGGCTGCACAGACGGATGGACGCATGGATGGACGTAGGGGCGGATGCATGGATGAACGCAAGGACGGACGCATAGATGGACGTGCGGATGCATGAACAGACGCACGCACGGACGGGCGGATGGACGTACGGACGGTCACACAGACGGACGCATGGACGGACGGAAGCAAGAACGAATGGACGGACGGATGCTTCGCCCCACTCTCCATCATTCATGCTGCCCTTTTTTTTATGACTACGCAGGCACCACCTTCACAGCCGCTTCCTACGCGTGATCGATGCCAATTTTTGGCGCATTTCGAAAATATGTTGTGTTCGGCATGCGGACAAACTATGATATACTGCCTATGCTTAGAGGTTTGCGTCGCGTTCCTCAACAAGCTGCTGATTCTCTGCACGTCCCTCCATCACCCGAAGAGGTAAAGGCAGCACTGCATTCTATGAAACGAGGGATGGCCCCTGGGCCAGACGGTTTTCCAGTTGATTTTACTTGTCATTTTAGAATGAGCTTGGTAATGCCTTAACCGTAGTTATCCGGCGATGTTTCGTGGATGGTGTCTCTTTATCATATTTTCGAAATCACCGCATTGTACTAATCCTCAAAGCTGACGCTTCCTTGGTTAGTCCTGAAGATTGGAGACCTATTCCGTTTCGTAACGTTCAGTATAAGATATTCACGATGGTGATCGTTCAACGTTTGAGGGCTCTATTGACCACCCTGGTGGGTCATCATCAGGCTTCATCAATGCCTGGACGAGAAATACACAGCTTGTCCTTTACCACCTGGGATATCACAGCCTATACTCTGTCGCGATCTGCGCGTGGTCTCCTTGTGTCTTTGGGCCAAGAGAAAGCATTTGACCGACTAGAGAACACGTATATCTTTAAAGGGCTCATAGCCTTTGGTTTCCCTTGTGCTTTTGTGAAATTAATTAGACACACCCACTCTGGTATAAGCACAACACCAGTTCTAGATGGTTGGGAAAATGCTGCCTTTTCTATTGCATGTGGGGTGCGTCAGGGATGCCCATTGTCTCCTGTTCTATTTGTCCTCAGCCTTGAGCCATTTCTATAAGCTCTTGAAGCGAATTCGCGTGTCCGGGGTCTCGCGCTTCCTGGCAACGGTGCCGCGAAAGTCACAGCTTTTGCTGACGACATAACCTTGTACCATTCAGATGAAGAAAGTCTCACATAGCTTGAGTTTATTCTTTCAGTATGGTGACATTTCATGTGCCACGCTAAACTTCTCTAAGTTCCAGTATTCGTTCATCGGCTGTACAAACTTCAGACTTAGCTCCGCATCTCTTCTTCAGCCAGCTGCGTCTCTTCGTATTTTAGAAATTGTATACAACAACTACTGCGTTTGTAACTCCGTTTGGTCAAACGCCCTCGACAAAGTAAAACAAAAATTTAAACGCACGAGAGTTCAACTTCCCGCCTCTTGAGTGGAGGTACCTTGCGCAGACTCCGTTCTGCGGTCGCATTTGGTAGCTTTCTCATGTGGAGCAGCCGCACTGACGCATTGTGAGGTCATTGCAGTCTGCTTTGTGTTCCTTCTTTTGGTCCGGTGGCACTGAGTTAGTTTCGCGTGCCGTGTTAGGACAGCAGCGTTCCCAGGGAGGCTTTTCTTTCCCTTCGGTGTCAACACGCTGTTGGCTACTGGCCCTGTGCTTCCTGTTGCGCCTCGCACAAGGAGAGTAATCCCCCGTGCGAACTCTGGCATATTATTTTCTAGGCACTCACTTCCGGTATTTAATGGCTAATGTGCATCTTAATCGGTGCCCAAAATCATTACCACTTCCTTCGTTTTATGCAACAGTTGTCGCATTTTTTCGCCATATCCAGTCGACTTGTCCTGGGGTAGATGTGTTGGACAGGCCAATCGTTGACACAACAGCCGCTATGTTGCTCCCGTTAGTTCCTCCGGCACGAAACACCCGCTCTAGTCGTGTGTCTTGGAGCACGCTGACGGCATCATTTCTGCCTGGCCACGTCCGGGACTTCATGTGGCGGCTGGGGTGGGGTGTTCTTTGTACCCTTGACCACCTCGAGAGGTGGAGAATGGTTCAGTCAGCAACATGCCTGAACTGCTGCCTACGGGAAATAAATCAGCATGTTTTAAGAAAATGTGTCATTGCTCATGCTTTCCGGAGGGCCGTTTATGCCGGATTGCGTGGCCTCCGAGTAAACCGCTTTGTTTCTTCGGGACGTTGTTCTCGAGGCCGCTTCGCCTGCCTTCTCATTGTTGCTGGTGCTTACTGCCTTTGGCACAATCTTTGTGAGGCGGTTGCAGCAGGTCGTCACCGTCGCGCTCTCTTCCCGATTTTGGAGCGAATCTACAAAGAAATGCTATCTGTTTTGTCGGAGGAACTCTTCTTTCTTGGTGAGGAGGAATTTCTTCGGCACAGGTCCTGCTCTTTTGCGTTCATCTTCGAGGGACGCGTAAAGCTTGTTACATGCCTGACTAATTTCGGTAGGCTAATCTTTGTTTAGTACTCCCACAAATACCTTGTAAATGCTATGTAAATACCTAACATATAGATCTTTACATTTTATTTGTGTGTCCTTTGTTTACCGTGCATTGCACAATGTAAACATATCTTTTTGCTAAAATTCTTGTGTACTTGTGTATGTTGAGTTCCATGTAGACATATCTTTTTGATAAGTTATGTATGTAAACATACCTTTTTGTAAAAATTTTTTGTGTGTCTATGGGTGTAGTGTTCCCTCTCGATGTTTTGTTGGATTGTAATTGATGTTCACTGTTCGCGAGAATAAATTTTTCTAAACGAAGGAAAACTAATTGCTATCCTACAGTAAAACGCAAGTACGCTAGAGTGCTCACAGTTCGTTCTAAACACGCAGTTTTGTTTGCATCGTGCTCGAAGTGACACGCAAAACTCATTGGTGCCATTGTAAAGGCAATTTCGGGACAGTATTCTGCTCTTATATTGCAGAGTCCCTCTAGTGCTCTAAATTTTATATGGTTATTCTCAACACCCAGTTTCATACCACGTAGCGAGCCTGCGACCGAGACCACTTATTGCTCTCCTATAGTAAAGTGCATATAGAACATCAAATCGTTCGTGCTTCGCCTTGAATAGATTTGTCACACTCGAAATTTCATACAACTGGGGCAGCTACATGCAGCTCTTTCATAGCCGAGTACAAGTTACTCCAAATCGTTCACAGCTGCGGCTGCTGCTGCTTACTGCTTACTGCTCTTTCATAGCAGGGTGCATAAAATACCGTATTAGCATTGCGGTGCCTCGACCAATGTGTCAGGGATAGTTTATCCACTCTCCCATAGAACACTACATATTACTTCAACTCAGTGAACATTTCTAACAGCGAAGCTGTGAGTGACCGTAAAGATGCTAGTGATGCAAAAACAAACAAAAACGTGGCTGATCGCTGCGCCATAGTATTGGCGGCCAAAACTTCTCCTGCACAACGTTTGCCTGATGCCTAGGCTGTGCAAGGCCAGGGACAGTGGGTTATGCACAAAAATAAACTATGCAATAATGAGTGAATACACTGAAAGCTAAGCTGAATCGAAGGCCCATGAAGTGTACTGAAGGCGGCGGAGCTAACTAAACGTGAATTACGTGATTGCAGTGTGTTACATTCATTCGATAGTGGCCTAAAGAAATGGCAGGTGTAATGATAATGAAGTTCTATGTGGCTATACGATTTGACCAAACGTGCGTCCATATATAGATTCCCACGCACAAAGAATATCACAGCGGAGACCGATCCAACCACCACCATGGTGGTGGGATTGGTCGCCTAATATAGGCACAGTTACATGATTCATCGACTGCATCGTATGGCTCGCTCTGGCACCGACCGATTGTATACGGTCACCTTTTGCACCAACTCGATGACCCGGTTACTTGTTTTCGCTATTGAACCACCCCATCTTTTTTTATGCATATTGGCTTGAAACTTCGGCATGTTGGTATAGTGCGCTATAAATATAAGAACAGCGCAACAGACAAAGGCGGTCAAACATAACACTCACAGCACTGACTTTCGACAACATTTAATAGAGAAGCAACGTAAACATTATATGTGTGGAATGTGGGCGTTCGTAAAAGAGCATGCAGTTAAAAACAGTGTTGATGGCTATACGATAACAAAACCTCTTGTGACATGATTGAGCATGATGACAGTGCACAGCTTAAAACTGATTAGGATTGACAATATCTTGCAATAAAGGAATTGACGCGGAACTTTCACCCCAGCTGTCACACTTTCTGATATGATATTTTCGATAAACTGTCGCATTTACAGTAAGATATGCTTCCTCAACACTTTTTATATGATGACTGTATATCACGGTTACGTGGTGGAAGTCGTTAAAAGAGCACGTATTTTTTCTGGCAAATTTCTTATTTTGTGTTTCCTGCAAACAATCAAGCACAAAGCAAAGATAGGGTCCAATGTATTAACCCTGGCCGTCGAGACACATGACGACGGAGGTCACGAGCCTTGCCACTCGGTAGTCTTTGTTTGTCCAGCCGGCCGTGACTAATTTTTTGCTAAGGCGATTACTCCACGACATTCCACTTGATAGGCTATGACAGAAAGACCACTTGGAACAGTACCTCTTGCTTCACGAGCTTCCTATCCACCACTTAACAGGGCTCGTTTACCTGTCCTTACGTGGCCCAACGTTCGCGGCGCTCTCGTGCGTGTTCTATCACGAAGTACTACGGCTTGGTGGCGTTAGCCAACGCCCGTTCTGAAGGGTACAGCCATATCAATCCATCCATCCATACATCCATCATATAGGGTTCATGTGCGGTTTCGAGCTTGTGTACGAATGAATGAAACTATGCGTAAATTGAAAAATATTTGAATGTAAGAATGCTTTTTTTGGTAGCGATAGTGGCGTGTTCTTTACTTTTATTTCTGTGCTCTTCTGGTGAAAATACATTGCTTACAGGGGCGTATAGCGGGATATAGCCTTCCTGACGAAGAGAAAGTATGAATGTGTAACCATGTGCTTGTATATACGTGTGCATATGCGTGATCATTTTATACGTAACGCTGATGGGAGGAGAATGAATCAGTGCAATTCAACACTGCAATATATTGTGATCAATATTAAAACATGCCGCACAACAATGGTACTAAAAAACCACACGAAGACACCTACTGGCAACATAGCTCCCTATCAATTCATCGAGATTATATACCTAAACATAAACGCGAATTCCCTTCGCTATATTACCACTTCTACAATATATCTACAATATATGTTGAACGTTTTTTTTTTCAATATATTAGTTGCTTGTTTCTAGAAATTTAAGATTCATGGGTTAAAATGGGCTGCAAGGATATTGTTCGTTTATTTGTATAATTTTTTTATTGATATGATATATAAGGAGATGTTGGCGCACCATTATGACGCCGGTTACTCCTTAGCCGTTGATTGAAACTTGAACACGTATCTTGAAGCAAAACATACAAAGCAGTGCATGGAATATAGAAAACTCGGGCATAGATATGCAAAGACACACTATACGCACATATCACAATGCTAAGTAAATGTTCGAAAGTCAATGTAAGAAGTCTCTGGAAATGTCCCTCGTTAATATTCGCTCCACCAGCACAAAACAGCAAAGCACACGTCTCGTCCTTATAAAGATGCATTCGCTCGTATGTACATAAGTCGACACGTCATTCATTTCACAACACACACGTGATGGGTGTCACATGATACTGTACATAAGTACATGTGTTACAAATGAAATTTTTTTCTTTGTTAATACTTGCCAGCAATCCTACTGCCTTGTAAAAAACGTGTTAATGCTTTTAAAGCGTGGGACTGTAAAACTCCAGTGGCCACGGGCCCAGAAGTTTTTTCATGCTAAATGGTCTGCGGTCCAATGCGAACAGTTCGGACTTAAGACGGCGTCTCGGCGTGTCATGAGTGGACAGTCTATGGGAAGGTGACAGACGTCTTCATCTGTAAATCCACATTCGCATTCGGGAGTTTCAGCTCTGCCGATTCTGTGCAAAAAATGTTTTGTGTATGCGGTGCCTAGCCTCAATCAGTAAATTAGAGTTCCCATCCTTCTATCTAATGCCAGCGTAATTTTGAATTCAATAAATGGATCGATGTGATATAAATCGCAGCTCTTTGTACTTTGGTCGAACCGAGCAGTTTTGCTCATTCTGAAAGTTGTATTCTTATATTACTACGCAACTCATTTTTCGAAATTGGTAAAGAAACAGTAACGTCTTTACGATGTGCTTGTCGTGCTGCTTCATCGGCAGCTGTGTTTCCAGGAATGTTGCAATGGCCAGGTATCCACTGTAATTTGATCCCATGTTGCGCCTTCTTCGCTTTGGTGAGCTCTTTCAGGGTTTCGTATGTCATACTATCACTTATTACTGTCCTATTCGTACTGGAGAGTGATCTTAATGCGGCCTGTGAGTCACTGAAAAGTACCCATTTTAGCGTCTGCTACCGAGTTTATAAACTTTAGAGCATACAGAATAGCGAAGAGCTCAGATGTAGTAGATGACGTCATGCGACATAATTTAAACGATTCCTGAATATTGAGCTGTGGTATGATAAATGCCGTTGTTGAAGACGTTGTAGTACTTGAGCCATCTGTGTAAACATGTATGTACCCTGGATACCGCATGTGTATGATAAAGCGCTAGTTGTTGAGCAGCTTGGTAAACATGTCTCTCTTTCTGATAATGCCATCCACTGAGAATTCAATGCTTGGTATTACAAGCAGCCATGGAGGATAGTCCATTTCAGAGCTCCAAAATTCATTTCTGGGTAATATATGTACATTACTCTGTACATCGTTATGAACTGCTTTTATCTCTTAGTAAAATCTCCAGTGCCAATGGGTGGTCCTTGTGTTGCGTCTGTAAGCGAAAAAAATGGCGGCATGTTTCAATTGTTCTCATGACTGGAAAGGGTGGTTGTCGAGTCTCTGCTATGACAAGGCGCTGGAAGTCGCTCGTGGAACACCTATGCAGACGCGCAGTCCCCTAGCTAATAGTCTTTGTAGTCGCTCCTCTGAAGTGCGCGAAAGGCCGTGTAACACTGCTGCAGAATATGCAACTTTTTGTCGTATTAAGCATTGTGAACAGCGAGCATGGATGACACAGATCCGCCCCATGATGTCCCAGCGATTGTGCGGAGTATATTCACTAGCGTATTCACCTCGTTTTCGGTTTCTTATGTTAGGTGCCCATGATAGCTGCCTATCAAGTATTACTCCGAGAAACCGGTGCTGTGTCACAATCATTAGTGGTTCTTCTCCTAAATTGCGATTGAAGTTCTTTAACTTCTTACGGGTGAAGGGCATACAGCTTCTTTGCGTGCGATAGAATCATTCCTCTTCTTTAAAAGGTTGTTGATAATATTT